>JAODTR010006647.1:0-10686 GCA_025399935.1 Amblyopsis rosae | reverse complement strand
GACAACACAGCTCTCAGGATCATAGGGACACACAAACCTCTCCACCACGATAAGGTGATGGTTCCCGGAGAGGAGCTGTCATATCTTGTTGCAAAAATAGGTCAAAATATGTGATTTATTCATCGCAATTACATAAAGCGTGTGATTAATCACAATTACATTTTAATCATTATAAAATTATAGTTTGATACTATATTTCACACACCAGTCAAGTAAAGTTGCCACTAAATTTAATCTGTACTGTTTTATACATTCATGCATAGTAGTACAAAATATACAGTACATGTAAATCCAATGAGCATATTATGACTTCACCCATTAGTGTGATTCCTTTAGTCCAGGAAGTGTGAGCTCGTACCTTCAGAGGAGAGATGATATTAGTACAAGATTAGGTTTCCTTAATTTTACATTAATAAGGCCTTGAATAGCAGAAACATATTATGTGACGTATGTCAAATAGTAACAGACATGGAGAGTCACTACTGAGTTTATGCAATACAATTAATAATTACAAACTAACGCATTTTAGGCTAAATCACATCACACTTCTCACTCACTCACTCACTCACTCACTCACTCACTCACTCACTCAGAAAGTAAGGAGGCGAGGAGTACCAGAAATGTCAGGCAGTATATCAGTATGAAATTGACCCAGTTCAAATACTGTATATGTTGTTATGAAGGATGACTGGCTTTAAACTTGAATATTTGAAGACATGCTACAGTACACAGTTATAGTGTAAATGCAAGCCTTACCACTGTGTACTTCCATTGACAAGGTCTACCTGGGAAAGATCTATCAGGGCCTGTTGACAGTAAGACTACATGTAATTGAATGTGGAATCATACATTTAGCTTGCACTCATATCTACTGCCCTACCATGCCAATTTCCTTCCGCTCACGCGTGTGCAACATTCTGCTGTTTTTCATGGCCAAGTCCAGCTTCCGTGTTACCGCTTCCTCCAGTGACACGCTGAACTCAAACCTGTGTGGGTGACAGTAACACTGTGTTGAGGATACGGAGAGATCAGCAAATTAAACAGACAGTTACAGAGATAGGTGATGCAATCTAAGGGGCTTACGTTTCATTGAAAGATGGATTAATGGTTTTCTTTTTGACCTGGGTCTTCTTTCGGTGTCTCCAGGACTGGTCGGGGAGCATATAGAGACGGACATAGGAATCAGCGCCATTCTCATTACAGGGGAACAAGTTCCTGTGGGATATCAGCACAGATGAATGCTGATGGTAAATAGACTGCATTTATATGGCGCTTTTCTAACCTTCCGGCCACTCAAAGCGCTGTACAGTATTGCCTCACACTCACCCATTCACACACACATTCATACACCGATGGTGATTTCTGCCATACAAGGCGCGACCAATTACAAGATACAACGAAACAACGTGCAATAATGTGGTTAGGAGTGTCAGTGATTCCAGTTGTAACTACTGTTATAATTTGACATTGGAATATATGGATTTGCCTTTCATGAATGCATTCCAATGTGTAATGCCATACAGTATATGTCTCAGAAATGTAGTTTATTGTAGGCTCTGTGTAAATCACTACAGTATGTACGTTCAACGGCAGGGTAGGTCTAGCGTAGATCTGGCATATCCTACCTGCCGGAGTTGATGACAACAAGCTTGTTCCCCATATGGCTCAGGGACAGTTGAATCTCACCAAAGGAACCCCGATGATTAATCATAGACCTTTAATAACATTAAAAACAAAACATAACTGTTAGTCATATTAGCAAAATATACTGTAGTATAGGTCCTCTTAATGTTTTAGTACTCAAGTAAAACTATGTGTTTGCCTATACATGCAGATATAGACATAATGTTGTTTTTACACTGTACATTGTGTTTTAATGTGTTTTTGCAACTGTAGCATTGGAAATTTGCTTCGGGATTTATTCTCTCTCTAAACAGTTATAATCACAAAGCTGTACACGTGACGGCTAATAATTATAGGCTTGTGCACAAATGGGACTTTTTTAACTGCTCGCCCTATTCATTCTTCACTATGTTTCTCATCCTTTGTCACAGAGTCCATAGCTTCAAATAAGAAGCAATGCTACTGTAGATCCTGTTAAAAGCTCTCCAGGTAGTTAGTAATATCTTAAAACCATAGACACTTATTCTGGAAAGGGGGCTCCTTCTGATAGGTCAAACATAGAGTGAACAACTGAGTTGTCTGACAACAGACTGTGAGAGTCAAAGCGACGCATGTGTGGGGCTGTCCGCTGGCCTTCAGAGACTAGGAAGGAACCGCGTCGATGCGGCTCATACTCTCCATTGAAGCCATTGGTGGAGTGAGCTGCAGGAGGCGGGGCTTGGGCAGCGGTGGTGGAGAAAGCAGGAGAGGTGGGAGCAGAGAGGTTTGAAGAGGTGCTGGTGTCTTGGTTGTTCTGTGGGGTTTGTGAAGGGTAACTGGGGACACATTCTGGTTTGGGTTTTTCCATGTTAAGAATCTAGTTCAGGATTGAGAACAGGTCTAAATTAGTCACGCTAGGAACACGTGTTATGAGGGGGAAGGAATAGCAGCAGATGTTGACATATTTTAATGAGGACAGACCGTTGTGTGTGTGTGTGATGTGTGGTGTGTGTTTACGTTCTCAGGGTTCCCACTCACAGTAAAATGTAAAATGATATGACCTTTTCATACATTTCCATAATTAAACAACTGTTTTGTTGTTTAAAATGTATACCACCTATAATCAAGTGTGGAATGCAAAGATTATTTTGTGAACTTGGAATGAACCTGAACTATTAGCCCAGTCATCCCCTTATAACTTTTCCTGACTGGAATATCTTCCTAAATCCCATGAATAGTTACATAGAGAGAAGCCAGTGTATATAGTGTTTACATGTGGATGTTAGTGCACACTTACCCTGAGAGTGACCTTCATCTTGACCTGGCTGTTGGTTCCAGAGTGCTTCAGCATGAAATGCTGGTCCAGACACATGTTAGAGACATCCAGTAGATGGTTTAATGGTAAGCTGAAAGCACCTAGGAGACTCTCCTTGTTAAATTCCTTGACCTAAGAAACACATTAAACCACACATTAACAAATGTGTCAATAAATAAACCAATGAAAAAAATTGCATTTAGTAAAAAAGGGCATGAAAATAATTAATCAAAACAATCAACACAATGATCCCCTAATTATAAAGCAATACGGTAATTACAGTATATCGCATTTTAATTTTAAAGTGTTAAGTACTAAGCATATATTTATAGACTCCCAAATGAAAAGGTCTTCAGTTTGATCCCAAAAATCTGACCTACTTGTACTGTAAATATCCTTGCGCAGGAAGCCTAACTACTACTGCTTCTTAATACTGTACTGATTAACCATGCAAAAAGTCCCAGCTTTCTGGAGCATTAATTCAAACACAGTGATTAACTGTATAGTGCAAAATTAGATGTTGCATTTGCTTTCATGCATCTGCTACACTATACATTCACCTTGTGCTTGTATTTACAACCTATGTTTGAGCACAAATCATTGCCTAGTCAAGGTCAACTGCTATTTAGCAGTAGTCTACTTGCGTGTTTGTAGGGGGCTGTATGATACAACCATATCTCCTGCCCCTAGTGAACAGACCTGGTAATAACTGGCCCGTCTTCCTCATGTGGCATCAATATTAGCATTGGACTGAAACAAACTTAATCCATACAATGTATGAGTGTTTGCGATACATATTATCCAACTGCACATTCTTGTTGCCCTATCCACACATATTGCATCCTAACCGTCCTGGAAGGGTTGTATTCCCCCCTCTGTGGTCCCTTTCCAAGGTTTCTTCCACTTTCTTACCCACATAGTTTTCACTAAAGGTTTTCCTTGCTGTGGGCCTGTGTAGCCCTTTGAGACTGTGATGTGATTAAGAGATATATAATAACTTAATTTGTTTCTATTGCGTGGAGCAGACCCTGAGCATGTGGACAGACAAGACTATTTGCTTATAAATGAATTACTATAATGCATGGTAACTATGTCTTCATTTAGTTAAAACCGTTATTCACGTTTAATTGCTACTGCGTTGCTATAGGCTAGTTTATTATACTTTTGCTTTCAGCAACATGAGCATACATTACAGTCAGGTTTATATGGATATGTTTGAATATGAGTGAATAAGCAGCGCTTAAATGTCTTCTGAAAATGTTGTTTGCCTGCACCAGACCTGCACACTAAGTTGCTTGTTCTTGACACTGTTCAATAAGAAGGTGAACCCCTGTTCCCAAACTGGGTCTTTAGATGCATACACAACCTGTAGAGAGAGAAGAACATTCAATGATGACTAAAATAAATAATAAAAAATGCCATGCATATCTGTGTTGATCTTAATAAGAAATACACAGCTATTCTAAGATATAATTACTTGGCTGTTCTGAACATCTTCATCGATGGACAATTCCACAAATGTGTCTGGAAGGGCAGTTCCTCTTGTGAGCTGAAAAAAAGGCTATATTTAGTTTTAGACAATATAGGATCATAAACATGTCTGTGATCATCTTAACAGAAAGAAAGAACAAACAACGATAATGCTATCCTCCTCTGAGGAGATATGTGGGACCATACTGACTACTGACTTTTTAACGTTGACCAGCAGAGGGCAGTCTATCAGAGAGACACCACAGACTATATCAGACACCAGACAGTTCATATTTGACACAGTATGTGCAATATATAGGTCTGCAGCTCTGGGTAAGTGTAAATAAAAGTGCCTTGATTACTACATAGATGGTGATACCAACATCAAGACAATTAAGACATGAACACACTCAAGACATTGTACTAAATAATGATGTCTATTAAATTAGGTTTTTAGATATATTTTAAACAACAATGCCATTGGGTTCTCCCCCAGAAGCTCCGCCCCCCACGTAGAGCATGTGGAGATAGTCGCTGAATTTGACAAAAAGTGAATTACCTTAACAATCACAGACTCTTTCTCTGGTAGTAACACACACACACACACACGCGCGCGCATTCAACCATCATACAGAAAATGCCACATTATGTTCATAATAAACCTGTTTGTCTGTCTTGAATTTTATGAAAAGAAAAACATAATCTTACCCTGGCTTCATTCCTGGGGTTTTGAGGGTGATTAATTTCTCTGTGGTTTCTCTAAATTACATTATTAAGAAGGCACATCATTAGTATCTCTGTGTTAGGTTGATACAGTATGTACAGTACACAACAGGTATAACGCTTAGTACGATCCTCAGCCGATACGTTAGCCATGATGACTGCTGATCTTACTAGAATGCTAAATGTTGTTTAAATGAATTATACAAATGACAGGTTATTTACAAAAGTAAAGTATGTTAGTCACTTACCGGTAGGTTTGAAGCACTGTCCAGGTAGACGACCAGTAAAGCACAAGCATGACCATCTGTAGTCTAGCAGACAGGGTGTACAGACAGATACGATCAGATGTGCTAGCATGGCACTCAGAGATGTACTGTAGCTACAAGGTTAACTCATTAATAGTCTCTGCCTCTTCAGGTCATTTGCACTATGTCACATAAGCAACACGACTGATAGATACTATCCATCCCTATAAGAATGTCTATCAGGAAGTAGGGCTCTTAGCATTGTCATGCACAAGACTGTTTACATAACTGCGGTACAATGCTAAAAGTGCTTTATTTACTAACTACCAACAGTATGTTTTTTAGTAACCATAATTTCAACATATTTTTATAAGACCTGCAAACAGTCAAACTCACAAAATCTCCCAAAGATTAAGTTTAAGTGTTAACGATTTCGTCAACGAGTTATGTAAAGTAGTGATCGTTGTGTATGTCACTCAAAATACATCTCCTATCAATAGGCAGGTCTTGATGCAGTTAGTCACACAGTGTCCTAGACTTAAAGGCAGGCTTAATCATTCTCGAGAACGCTTGCTAGCTTGGAGCTAAAATAAAAACCAAGCCAAGTGGGATTGTTGTTGTGAACGGTGTTTGCCACTTTGTTTATGCTCCTATGGAAGTACCGGATTATTATTTCAGCACCCACAGAGAACGATAAGGTAGCGAAATGCAAGGAGATATTTGGTGAATTTGACTTAAAGTGTTATCTTACAATTATTTTACAATAGCTAAGATGACTATACCTTTAAATCTAGTAAAGGCTCCTATCTCTGAGAGAGTCTGTCATTAGCTAAATATTTGTCAAATGCCATAACTCAAACCAGTCTATAGATATACAGTAAATGCAATACAGCATACACAAATATTTTAGAATCATAGAAATATGCTCCATTGTAATGCATTTCAATGGAGCAAAAATGGAACACTTTTGGTCTCTTAAGTGGACGTGTCACCAACGACATTTTTTGTCGAGTCTGACGTAAGCAGCGCCCAGACAGCTAAATCTACCATGCATGGCCTGGAACAATGTTAATTTATCTCAAAACAGTTTAGATGTATCGTAGGTAGGTACTTGGGAATTAATATCTACCTATATATACTCAAAATATTCATTAACGCCCCCAGAGATTAACTCTGTACTGCCTCATTGACTTGTATGGAACGCTGGGTCGTTCCATGCAAAAAGCGAATGCGGAAGTGCCATCCGTTGGAACCTCTATGTTCAAATATATTCTCTCTGGTGTACACGTGTCAAGAAAGATCCACTTGATGATTATTGATTGACAGCTGCAACATTGTTAACATGTTAATGTTTGCTTATGAGTCCTGGTTTAAATCCCTCATACGCTGTAGATATTTTTGTTTTCAGACAAGGGCATGTTTTTAACAAAATTCTAAATGGCAGAAAATCAATTATATTGGTCAGTATGAGGGACGTTTGTTCCTTGTCAAGAGCTTCATCACATTTACACTACAATGTACACTGAGGCATAAAGCAATTGGCTATTATCCTTTCATTAATGTCAGTCATGAACTGAAAAAAAGTCCTACTTTGAATCTGTCACACTGAACAACATACACGGTCACAAAAAATGAATTTGGATAGCATTTTAAATAATATTTTTAGAGTGAAGTATTCCATAAGATATTGAAAGTAGTCAGATTAGGTTACCAAATTTAGGTAATCCAAAAATTACATTACTGATTATAATTTTTGTTCATTAACTAGTAACTGTAATGGATTACATTTAAAAAGTAACCTACCCAACCCTGCAGAGGCACAACATCCCCACCAGACCATCCTGATCCGTCAACATACAGTTTCAAAGTGATTGAATCCATAAGAGAGATTTGTCAGCACAGACGCACATATAGATCCTTCTGTTTCTCTACTGTATGTGGTTTTTTTAATGTGTCAAGAGGGACGATGACTTGTCTACTCTTAATATTCTACTGATAATCAAATCTACACATGGGTACAACCTGATTCTAAGATACTGTATGAGACATGCATACCCATAATAACAAAAAAGATTCATATTGCATACACAGATCTAGAGTCTGCCAAAAGCATAACTACTGCACCTTGGTCAATAGACTGTGGTCTGTCTGCAGGGAGAGCCACTGTAGTTTCATATGAATCTCTCCTTGATGGACACCCGCCAATAGAAACCACTGTCAACATAATGGACATACCGTGTCTAATTGCCAGCAGAAGATTTTTACAACTTTGTTTATTTAGCTTCAAAAAGCCCAATAACTTTACCTGGTCAATTTCTATCTCCTTCTTCACCTCTTCTAAGTCAAGGTCATACCTAAGTTATAACAATACATAGGTATATTCATGGCTGGTTAACAGTGACTATTTAAATACAGTCACTTTTTTGAAAACATTACAAACATAAGTCAGCTCAATAATGTGTCTGTCATACATTATAGTATATCCATATTATTGTGAGATTATTTGAGGAATAATTATTATTATTTATTCAGGCAATTAGGGTTACCATACCTCCCGAGGAAGTCATCTTTGCCTGTGTCCTCGTCAAATACCTCAATCTCCAAATGCTGTCCTGGGGCCTCATGAACTACAAACTGGAAAGAAACCGGTAAAATAACCAAGTGATTAAAATAGTGTTTACAAGAATATTGTTGTTTACAAAGTCTAATTATGTAAACAACACTTGAGAACGATGCAGCTGATGAACATAGTATAACAGAATAATACATGTACTGGTAACTGCTATATCTGCTTCTGGAAACTCAAGTCTGCCTGTTGCTTTTCTTTAATTACTTTTCTTTTCCATAATTAAAATCTTTACATAGTCCTGGAGAATCTCCCTCTAGAAATATGACCAGTTAAATCAGGAGAATCCAGTCCAATATCAGTTAACCTTATCATTTTGATGTATTTCTGTACATGGCCTTCAATGTGTGACAATCTTTACTTAATTTTATAATATGTTTATTCTTGTTTTTATAATCCTTACCCCGTGCACTTCATTCCAGGTTGGGCTCAGATTACTCAGGAATGTATGGCTTCTGAACTTTTTGTTGCCAACCCTGAGCACTGTATATAGGTCAGACTTGCCCTGAACAAGGCCCATCATGTAAGTATCCATGGCTAGCAAATCCCTGGCCTCCAGCAAATGAACCCTCACCACTCCCTAGGGAACAGTTAAATGTCTCACATAGGCACAACTGCTATGAACACTGGAAATGAATGTACTGTAATGTGTTTTTGTTGCCAGATAGGGCTGATCGGACAAAAGTATATGAAATCATACAGTACATTGCGATATGTGTCCCCTGCTTTGCAATGCTCTGTTGTTGAGAAACCCTTATGTATATCCTGCATACTATGATATACATACAACAATAGTCTGTTACTGTAGACAGCAGTGCCTAGAATGCAAATGCTCATGTACTGTATGTTACACACATAAGGTAGTGGGAACTTCATCTGGTCCAGTTTGACTTGGGCTATAAGGGGGATACACATTCGGTTAGGCAGCACCAGGAAAGAGGCAAGGATATCGGTAATGGCCTCCTCAGACAGGTAACTAGCAATGGGAGAGACAAGGTCAAAAGTCAGTAAAAACAAGAAAATTCACAGCATTAAGACATTGTCACTATTTAGGTCTTTAGAGATTTTAAGAGTAATACATGGAAATGGAATTCATGGAAACTAACCTACATATGGGACTGTCTAGGACATTTGCACACATGCCTTTCCAGTGGACTTTCAGGGTCTGTAAGACAACGTAGACCATTATTGGACCTGCTATTGGCTATTATCACACAGCTGAACGTTCATGAACACGTTAATAACAAATACTTTCATAAACACTCACAGGGCAGCTCATGAAGAAAAATGTGACTCCTCCTACTAATGGAGCTTGACCAATTAGAGGCTCCAGAATCACCCTTAAGCTCCCGTAGAGCTAAAAAAAAGTCAGGACAATTTAACTTTACTGTAGGAAAGTGCAGCTGATAGGAATATGTGATGTTTCTAATAACAATTATCTGCATCATCCTGAACTGTTGTTTAAATTACACAATGTAATACTTAAATCATAACATAGGAAATGCATAATAATATACAGTATGTATATAAGGCGAACTCATATTCACAGAACAAGAAAATATCAACAATACAGAATACACAGAAATATCTGATATCCACCTGAAACTTTGATCCCAAATGTGATTGCTGCTTTCATGCATGCATCTATGTCCACAACACTTTCATAACTGGAATATACAGAATCACATACAAGTATGCAGTATAGGAAAATAAAAGATAACACACCTATGCGTACACACACACACACACACACACACACACACACACACACACACAAACACACACACACACACACATAGTACTGTACAGCACTCCCAACCTTATATCCAAGTCCAGAATCACTGCCCTCCTGTCTAATTCATGAGTGCATGCTTTCAGTCCAGCGATCTTGACAGGCTGAAATCAGACACAAACACACATTACTGCTCACTTCATATCTTGCTAATTGAATAGGACATCAATTCTCATAAATATGAAAATCCAAAAAATTATATTCTCATTGACAGTTTATTATTACTAAGGAATACCTAATACAATACAATACATTGACTGAATGTGGTAATTGGCATAGCCAGCAGGCTATCTGTAAGTGCACCAAGTACTTAGGCTAACCACACCACAATAGTCAGAGCTTAAAAAGCACAAACTCACAATGTGTCCAAAGTTGACTTTAGTAAAGGTGAAAGATTTGAGAGTGGGACTAAGAAGTCTGATGGACTGCTGGATATTTCCTCTAAGAAGTTTCTCCATGAACATTCCAATAAATGGCCAGGCCTGCTGCAACATCTACCACACAGAATATAACATGTACACCTATAAGAAGAAACATGAACTGCAAACTGCTGCACAACTGCAAAACAAAAACACTTTTAGTGGGCCTGGCAAACCAGGTGAATGAGATTTGGTGAAGCATGAACATTTGCAGTAAAGTAGGCTACAAATCTCACAAAGCACAATACTGGCTGGCTCTAATTGGTCAAAACATCATACTAAACAGTAGTACTGTAGCTTCCTCAATATACTGTACAGTATGTACTTATTGTTATACTGTTATTGTTTCTCAAAGAAATTGTGTACTTCTCTAAGTTGCAAAGTATGTTTAGGTTAACTACGTCTCAAAAAACTTGAAAGCCCCTGCGTTTTCTATTCCGGAATGGAGTTTGGACAGCTTTCTAGATGCATCAGAACTATATCTAATATATATA
>JAODTR010006646.1:0-10687 GCA_025399935.1 Amblyopsis rosae | reverse complement strand
CTCTCTCTCTCTCTCTCTCTCTCTCTCTCTCTCTCTCGCGAGAGAGAGAGAGAGAGAGAGAGAGAGAGAGAGAGAGAGAGAGATGTAGAGGGTGAATGTCCGGCCCCTTTCTTGATAAAATACGTCATGTGTTTTATTGTGATTTATAGAAGCTCCCGTCCTCACACACCAAATTATACAAACGCAGCCAAATGAAAACAAACCTAGTTTAAAACCATTGGATGTTCTGCATCATGCCATTAATTAAGGATTTACCCATTGCTTTCCAAGCATCGATTGCTCAAGTTGAAAATCAATGTTTTTATTTGTATTTTAACAAGTAAAAATGGTTCCATTCTGCTGCACTTATTTAATTCCACTTGCTAAACTCCTAATTCTGTTTATGCGGGCACACACACCCACACAAACACACATACAGTACACACACACACACACACAGTTAGACAATTTGTGGAGTTACATTATTACACACCTCTTGTTGCCATTTACAGTTAAATAACATGCACATGCGTGCACACAAAGAAAGCCCCTAAAAACTTTGAATTTACATGTTTTAAATAGTTTTGGATTGACACCTGAAAGGAGCTACTTCTCAAAGCAACCAAAGTAAAAAATAATTTGTCAAATCCTCCTTCACAGAAATAATGAATTATGCTAATGAGGTGAACTATCGTGCTTCAATCCATCACACATATTCTTGTCTTAACCAGTGAGAGTTGCTTTGTTTGCTATCACTTCACTGCATGTTATAAACAAACTGCCACCTTCCTTTCATAAGAGGAAGGAAGGTTCCAGTCGCCTGACCTGACTACAAATTAGACATTTATGTGGGTTTCCTAGTTTGACATGCCTATCCTAACTGGAACTATCCCCTTCTGCCAAATCTGAACCTGGTTGAGTCATTGAGGTAAAAGGTTAACCAGTGCATTAATGACCTGCCCTTCAGCCTTATACACTTCCAGCATATGCTCAGATTGTGTTTAGGTGGTGAAGCAGTCAATGTAGGTAATAAATACTGTACCAATAATGTAATAACTGCCAATAACCAATAGTTTTCCCATTCTTAATGTAAGAGAAGTCAGTAATGTAATAATAGCCAATAATGTACAGACATTTTTGAACCAATAACGTAATAACTATATTGACATTTGATAAATTCTTACATTATTGCCTGGTTATTTCATTAAAAATAAAATACTATAATACTTGGAGCCGATAACACAATAATATACTTACAGAGCTTTTATTAAGTTTCATAATACTTAACCCTTTGTTATTTCTTTCAAACAGCTTTTCAAAAATGTACGTTTGACCCATGAACATTTGTCCTACACAGAGAAAACGCACACAAACACACCTACTTTCTAAGACTATTCCTTTGTAGATTTATCTCCAACCTTTTTCTCCTGCCTTAATAATCCTTATCCATTTAAGTAAATTGGCACACATTTGCAAACACAAGCAATAACTCATATGTTGTATAATATGAAATCTATGCCTCTTTGCTGTGTTATCAAATAAAAAAGGCCACCATTTTATTCCATAAAAGTATAATCTTTAATCAAGTGTGTTCAATCTTAAATACATTCTTCAAACAAACTGGCACAATTATCCCACGTAGCCTAATCGACATGTGACGGTAGCCTCATGTGACCATGCTGATCTTGCGAGCTCCAATTACAATTCATATGATTGGACTACCTACCTTTATCTCACGCAATCAGTATGTTTAAAACAAGTCAGAGCACAGTTGGACATGTAAATGCTGCTGTTTTCATCTTGGGAAAAACGTCAACTGGTTGCTGATTATTTTCTACACTGTCGACAAACGCTTTTGCATGGAAGGGTTTCAGACTGATATTACGCCGAAATGAAATCGAAGCTTGCAATATTCAGGTTCAGAGCTAAGTTAATGGTCCATTTAAAAACAACTAAAGATTTTCTGATGATATACTGTACATTTGACAAAATGGAGGTATGGTGCTGGAGGAGATGTTGGCTCTCAAATTAAAAGTTACTTACACTTATATATAAATAAATATAAAAGAACATGAGATAATCAAAATAAATGAAATCTGCAATCTAAAGTCCATGCGCTTGGTTTCAAATCCATGTGATATGGCAGTTACGGGCTTTGTTTTCAGTAGGTATGATGTAAACGTGTGGTATATGGTGATAGACAGATGGTTTGTCCAATCACCAGTCTACGTATTTTTTTAAAGTTCCCTGCCCTTTTCGAAAGAGACATCTTCCCATTTGGTTGTGTGCAAAAAATGACAAAATTGTGTGTCAGGTTAGTCATTAGGTTCAGTTTTGCTCTTTGTTGAGTTTGTCAACGCTGTGTTCAAATGCATTGAGACTTCAAGGAACTGTGTCAACATGTGAACATGGGCATGGAATGTCCACCGTAAAGGTATAGTCAGCAATTCTAAGCTAATACACTTTATTGTCAACCATATATACATTCGGATGATGTCAGCATGGTCCGTCGTGGCCATTTTATAGACATTGAAGTCTGTGTTGTGCATTTCAGCTCTCCAGTTAAATCGTTGACAGCCGACAACCTCAATACCACCGTTTGATCAACTGTTATTGCTAGCTAGTTAATGTAAGATTAGACTAAAATCACTACAGCCAAATATGGTAGGCTATTAGGCCCCACTGGTTATAAGCGGTTGTAGAAGTGAACAAAATACTTGGAAACATTTCGGCACGATTCCGACTGTTCTAAAACATCAAGGGAAAGGAGCCGAGTACCGTAATAGGAGAGATCTTTGGCTATAAGTCATTTTTAAGCTAAGCTTCAAGTAATTTTTTTGGATGTCTACTTTTACTTCTACTTGATTCATTATTACTTGAAGGTAACAATACTTTTACTTGAGTACTTTTTGGCTACTCTACCCAACTTTGGCGATAAATCTACATTTAGAGATTAAGTCATATTATCAGGGTTCAGGAATAGGTTTTTTAAAAGCTGTTAAGTACTGCATTATGGCACTTAATCAAAGTTAAGCAGCAATATAAGTATATTACATTATCAGCTCCAGATATTACAATAGAAATATTTTGTATTAACCCATGTAATAACATTATGGACAAACCATTACCTTATTGGTTCAGAAAGTTAATTACATTATTTACTTTTTTACACTATGAACAATAAGACAGTATTCTGTTATTAGCAGTAATTACGTTATTGGTATTTATTACATTAATGGGTGCTATCTGTTATGTGCCTTGTGCACCTCTTATAGTGTGTATGTGTGTTTTTGTTTGTGTATCTTTGTAATAGAGCAGTGTAAGCGATATTGGTGATAGCGGTGGTCTTCATATCAACATGTAGTTTTACCATGCATCACGCCTATTTAGCATGTACTGCCCGATTAATCCTGTAAAAATTTGTAATTAATGTGGATGTGATGGTCAAGTTGATACAGGCCTATTTCATTTTACTCAGCTAGTTTCAGAAAGTTTGATTATTTGACTGACAACGTTCCAGCTATATAACAATATTAACATTGCCATAATATTAAAGAATAGTCTACCGTTCTTCTCTACATATCTTTACTCTGTGTACTGTACAGCATGTCTGAATGTACTGTATACAGTATCAACCAAGAGAGATGATACCTGTATGTACTGTGCACATATATCTAAGAGCATATTCTTTGCTGTCTTTGTGAAACCATCCACCAATCATGACTGTGGTTTCCTTTCTATAGTAGCATTTTGCCAATTGTGATGGCTTTCCTGGGCAATGATCAGAGCTCTTTGGTGTGTTTGCAAGGCAATGGGATGAATGCGATTGGCAGGCGTATTGTACCCCGGGTGCTGCTATGAGAGGCATTGTTGGCAGTTGTAGGATGGAAGATAACTGGGTTAATTAGGACCAAACAGCCTTGTTAGTCAGGGTGGGTGGGGGAGGTGTAGGGGGTTTACCAGTTCGTGTATCCATGCTTTGAGGGTGATTCGGGGGGTGTTGGCTCGTGGACACGTTGGGAAAGCAGCTCAGGAGTTACAGTATACAAATGGGATCCTGTTGGCAAATTTATAATTAAATGTTTTAATCAGCCCCCACCGCCACATCCACCCCCACCCTCATTCACACACCACCACCACCACCCTCCCAGTGCTCCCACCACCCTGATCTCCCTCTGTACCATTCCTCTTTTTAAACATATTCATAGCTTGAGATATTACAAAAAGAGGTTCCCATTTGCATACTGTTAGAAAATATGCTTTAATCTCACGTACCGATGTGTAATGTGGTTGTAAACACAAGCAGATGAGCTCAAACGCACACACACACACACACACACATTCAGCTAAGATAGGTGGTCCCCGAAGCTCTGGCATCCAACCAAAAAGTAAGTAAGCAGATGTTTAGAGGCGGAGAGAGTGCCGTCTTGCCATAGGTTAGGCTGTGAACACTCCCGGTGAACTTCTTAAGAAAGATTAGGCCGGGGAGTTCCCAAATCTCATCAAAACATACCCTATTCTCTGAAACACAGGAATGTGAGATTAACTGGGTGGCCAGTTCTGTCTCAGTAGAGAAACAGCTAGGCAAATACAGGGGGTTGCAGTTACTGTAAGGCTAAATACTACGGATACGCAGATGAAAATGGATGGATGGATGGCTGTTTCAAAAGTCAAAACAACACTATGTCAAACTGTATACTACATTCAAGATATGTATATCTTGAACGTACAGTAAAGCGGTATAAGTATAAATTTGTTGACTATGTAACACAAATACAAATATGAGACCATGAGAGCATGGTAAGATAAAATTATGCTGGACATTTACGCTGCATAACCGGACCGGTAGTGCTGGTGTGATGTGTCAAGATGATACTATATTTTATTGAAATTATACCATGCTACACAAAAACTATTATGTGAAGATGTTAGCATACAGAAGGGTACAGTACATTTAGCTACATAAAGTGAAAGCCATGCAGCCTACATGAATCCTCTGGAGCTCAATGGTGTTTGGAAATTGTCAACATACATTGGGAAGTGACGAAAAACAACCTATTACTGAAATGATTGCATTATAGCACCCAGGTTCACCTTGTACTGTATGTTGTCTGAAACACACACTTGGGGAAAGGAATGGTGTCAGCATGTATGATTGTTTTCGACAGGAAGTCGATAGAAGTGCACACTCAGCACTCCCTTTGCAATTTTAGACATTAATTAAGAACAGTTTTAAATCAATAATGTAATGACAATAATGACATAAAAAAAAACAAAAAAACATTCTAATTGGAAGTATTATTGTTGTAACTGCAGGGAAATGCAGCTGAGTGTGACGAATGTATCATATTCGGTGTGATAAAACTAGAAAACATGCAGTTTTTTTTCTCATCTGTATACGGTGTCCATTAGAGAAACACAGGGAAAAAGAACAAAGAGAGTTGCTGTTTTACAGAGCCTCCAAATAGCCTGGGGTTATCCGTGGCCCACACCATGCAAGTTGTATTTGAATGAATCCTCTGCAGTCCCTTTGCTCGCATGTGCTTGTAATGAAAACGCCTTCCACTTGCTGTCTCTTCATTACATATTTTATTTTACTAACAGTATACATACGGGTCTTGCCTCGAGATAGAGGATTTTGCAAGGCTCGATATCGGATGTTATCTTTTGCCCAGCCTTCCGTCAAGGATTCCTGATATTTAAGAAGTAATTTCTATGTTAAATTAAATTGCACTAAAGCGGTGTTTGTTGAATTTTCTGGAAAGCGTCCAAGCTTGTAAATGTGGCCAATTTAGCCATCTCACTGAGATGCAGTGCTCAAAAACATGTTCTAATTTGATTTAATCTACTTTGCTCCCAAAATAGATACAGTATAAGACTGTATTAGTGTGATGACACAGACGCACCAGTTACTTAGCTCTTGTAAAGATTACAAATGCAGCTTGATGTATGACCCAGTATACAGAACCACTCTAAAAAAAACATAGGCAAGCATTCAATTTCCACTACAATAGTTCAAAAATAATCCTTGAAAATAAGAGTTCTTTGTCCCACTGTTTCACGATGACTCAAACCGAGTGCAAGTGTTTTGCTGTATTGACTTGATAAAGTGAAATTATTTTTTGAATCGCACAGGTTATATGGACATTTTCATCCCTTTATTACTATTTTAACAGGCAAACTTTTATTCTACAAATAGAACATGGCTTGAAAGGTTGGTTTGGATTTTTTATTAAACCTGTCATGAAACATCAAATCAATCTGATTTGTTACATATTTTATTTCTAACTTGGACTGAATGCATTTGTGTAGCACTGTATTACAATCGCTAAACTGACTAATATGTTGTTGGATGAAGAAAAGGAAGAGGTATACAACCTTTGGACATACATCCAATTGAACTCAAATGCATATTGAGTTCCAGTGGTGGTGGTAGGCAGCGGGAATAGGATCAATACAGCAGGGAATGCTTTGGTGAGAAGAAAGCAGAACATTTGGCTTAGCAAACATCTTTAGTTCAAACATTTCCTATGAACTAGGAAGACCCAGTGGACTGACCGACATGTTGTTTTTGGGGGAAAGGACAAAAGACAGACATTAGAACTGACTTGGGTTTACCAGGAGTCAGCACAGAATACATATTAAGCATTGCTTTCAGCTGAAATGGCTGATACTCAGTGGGACTTAATGAACATGACCGTCATTATGGGTGTTAAACTGCTACATTTGCTGGAATGACCATTTGTATCAGATCCCCTCTCCATCATAAAAAAGACTTTAAATGTGATATTTCTACAACAGAAAGATAAACAGTACCCTGTCATAGCCACCATTTAAATGACAAATTGAACATCTTGTGCTTTTACCTGAACTGATGGATAATGTGAAGGTTGCTGTGAAAACATTTCAGATTGAATGTTTAAAGAGAAGTTGTATGTAGAGTCATCTCAGGGTCCTTTCAAAGAGGCTTGCAAAGGTTACGAGAATATACTTATTGAAGCCTATACATTTATACTTGAACATAACGTCAGTCACAAGAAGACTGAAGAGATTTTGCTTTCCACTTCTGGGGAATCTTTAAATAGTCTCATGTTCTCATGACAACCCCCCCCAAAAAAAAAAGATCAGTTTGACTAGTATTAATGTTTTGCCACATATATTCTAGCAGACAAGACTTTAAAATGCGTAGAAAGACTTACAGATAAGATATAAAGCATTAGTCAAATAAACAACTTTAAACATTTTTTTTAATACAGATTCTAATGTAGACCGACACAAACTACCGTACTGTATCTTTTTGCGTGTCACAAAATCTAGCCACCATCATTTGCAATGTCCTCGTAATTCTGTGGGGAGGAACTTGAAGGCACAAACAGAGCTTTCATTTCATACAGAGGTTCCACATGCCCCCAGGTTATTGCTGGCCCATGTTGTGCCAAATCGTATTTGAGTGGATCCGTTGTAGTCCCTGTGTTCGCCTTGTGCTTCAAATGAAAATCCCTTCCTACTGCAGCACATGGCATTTGATTTGTTGTTTTAAGAGTATGCACTTGCCTCAAGGATGAGCCGTTTAAAATGTTTGATAAAACATACACACACACACACAGCAATGTTTGCACAGATTGCAAATGTTGGGACATTTCAAAAAGAAACATAAAAATGAACTACCCCATCAATGAACTTTTGTTTTCAGTTAACCAACAGACTTTTCTTTGAACAAGCGTGTACTAATGGAAACATGCTAGACTATGTGAATTGACTATTACATAATTACTTTTCTCCCTCTTTTCATTGCATTACTGTGGACAGTGGTCTTGTGTTGGCTATGTGTTTAAATACAAGAGCTTATTTAAACATGTTGAAATATTTCTACAGCATATTACAAAGTATGTAAGTAATATACAAATAAAATTATTATATTTTAAACAAAAAATAAAAAACAATTGGAGCCAACAGAAGAGATTTATTTATTCTTTAGCAAATTGCATCACCAAATTAAACACTCAACTAAAGACTACAAATTAAAATAACAGCAATGTTTTGAGTAGATTTACAAAATGCTATAGGGTTGGATGGTGCAACTGTAATATCATCAGTGAGCTGGTTCCAGTGATGCTCAGAATGATGAAGCTGCTTCACCATGTTTGGCTATGGTTCTTGTAGCAGGTGCATTTTGAAAAAGCTGCAGCTGTGTAATAGTCTTTTTAGGAAACCCTGTTAGAAGAACATTGCAGTAATCAATCCTATTGGTTAATTGTAGGAGGTTTTGGGACATCTACAGTAGCAGTTAGCCTCCTGCTAATTTCTATATAGGCAATATACTATAGCCATTTGGGAGCAGATATTGAACAGGCAAGGTCCTATAGGGTCGAGCCCTGGGGGACACAGGTCATGCGGGTGTGTTTTCAGTTATAGTTTCCAATATCATCCATGTCATCTGTAACATTTACTGAAATTAAAGTGATTCAGCAAATTATCAACATAATCTTAAATGTATCTTGTAGTAAATAATAACAATTAATCCACTATTGTCTTTTACCAATCTCTTCTTCACAGCTAGTCTGAACAGTTGGGGATGAATGTATGATATTACATTATTTATCTTTTAAATAGTATATAGGTCTTGTCACTTTTTCAAGAAATAATGTAATATTGCCAGCTACACATACATAAATGGTTTCAAATGCATGCTGTACTAAACTTTATTTCTCTACTTTTGACCAACATTCTAATATGTTAAAGCCCATAATGACTAGGACTTGGAAATGGATAAATCAAATATGCTGTAACTATCTGGTTACAAAATATTTTCTTTTCCATTTGTTGCTCATTTGCTCCTATAATAAAGAGAGCCAACCTCTAGCTACAGGATATGGTGTTTATGGTGCACCACAGCACACACCACCATTTTAACCATCCATTACATACAGTGAAATTATTTTCTTCAGACACCGCATTTAGGATCTTCATTCATTGTGTTACCGTTAGTGTTCTACCATGCAATGATGTACTTATTGCATTTTCTTGCCTCCTTTTTAACTCCATGGGCACAGTTGCGGTGAATGACGCACATGCAGACTTAGTGATGACATTTTCCACAGCATAATCCACCCAAGGAGCAACTGCTGTCTAGTCAATAACATGCCACTGCCAACCGTTGTTTTTACTGAAGTGGGAACCTCCATTGTTGAGAAATTTATACAAAGCCAAAATATGCAGTTTTTTGAATGGCCACTTGAGGCTGGCTGCAAAAGGGAGTCAATCCCAATAGACTCTCATGTTAATATGTCCAACTTTACAGCAAAAATGAACATGTTTACAGCCAGTTTAGGTCTCTATAGTGAAGTAAATAAGTAAGTAACATGTATATATGTATATGTGTAGTGCTTTACAGTAGCAATAATGCAAAAATAGGTTGACCCTATCAATAATAATATGTGGGGCTCTATCTTACAAGCGGCGCAAAGCGGGAACGCAAGTGCCTTTGCTACAGTAGTTTCAGACCGACGCAGTTGTCATTTTCCCATCCAGCCGCCCACGTTGGCCTAAATATGAAAAGTGTGGTCTAGTGCATTGCATCAAGGAAAGGTGTGCAGGAGAATTCATAAGGATTTAGGAATAGGAACCACGGTGGCAAGAGAATCTGACTGTCGTTCAAGGTGGAACATTCTGTAGTCGTGTCCTATCAATATTACAATTGCACAATCAATATCATATTTACTGTTCCCCGATATACTGGAGCTAATAATGCCTACATTAAAGTGAAAAAGCACATTTTATACTTAATTTCAACACAAACTACACAAAACACTAGGAGCTCGGGAAAGGGGGCGTAGCACCATCAACAAAATGTTGTATAGAGTCAGAGTTGTTTACTACAACGCATAATTTACTCAGTAACTTTAAGCGAGCTGAAAAGAAAACGACGACTCCATGGTTTTTAGATATTTATGACTGCCAAATTTATTTTGCTTTTTAAGATAGGCCTATACATTTGAAATCATGATGAACGTTTGTTTACGTGAGTGGCTGAATGACGGCATTATCTCCTTTCCTTTCGTAAATGATGATCCAGTGTATGCTAGACATAATAAATTAAGCATCGAAGCACCTTTCCTTAGCAATAATATAATTTTAACAGTTCTTATCATAGCTGCAACCTATACTTTCAGATCATTCACTCAGTTAGGAAGGTTCCTAAGCGAAAAAACAATTTGAATGCAGCCTTGGTCTTCAAACCTGTTCTTGAGAAAAGTTTTAGGTGACATCAAAGAGCAAACTAGAAATAAAGGCAGAAAACGCAACAGAATAGAAAGAGCCCAACTCTCCTGCATCAGACGTTAGGATGCCGGCTGGCTGATAGGATTAAGATGCCTTTAAATATGACCCCTGCGCCCTGCTCTGATATTAACACACCATACACACTGCCATGAGAAAGGTCACAATATTCAATGAGTAAACGAATGCAATGTTTCACCTACAGTATTGGGAATGTGTCAGCTAATGTTTGGGATGGGAACAAACACTGCATGCTTAACTTTTTTCACGCCTTGATACTGTACCTGTCAGCAACGCTGTCTACAGTGCAGGTGGGCGCATAGAAGTGGAGTATATACAGTAATACATCACATTTCAGAAGACCCCTATGAAAGATCATATAAGAGGAGAGGTTACCCTGCCCGGAGGAAGCCCGGGGCCCCCGTCTGGA
>JAODTR010006645.1:0-31591 GCA_025399935.1 Amblyopsis rosae | reverse complement strand
AAAAAAAAATATATATATATATATATATATATATATATCTCTGTTTAGATTAAAAGGATTTTCCTTTTGTCTAGAAATCTTATTAAAGGGCAATGTTTTTTAGAACATTTGACTGTACACGTTCTTACTCATTTCTTCTACAAAACCGCCATACCACTTTTAAGAGGCATGTGACAGCATGTCAGTCTGTTGTTTAGGCCTGTGGTATACTGTTAGGAGAGATTCATCCCTTCCCAAGAAATGAGAACGAAAAAATAAGCGTATGCAAGGTTTAGCAATACCAATACTATTTCCAGTCAGCCTAGGCCTATACATCAGGAAGGAATACAATGTGTGGCATAATTTAGCAAAACGGCTACTTTTAACTACTTCCCCAATGGTCAGTATTAGGTCTTGAGATCCAAGTCTCAAGTCAAGTCCCTAGTCTAATAGTTTAATACCAAGTGAAGTCCAGAGCACTATGTCTCTGATTAATCTTCAACAAGGCCGTATGAGTGACTCCAAAATTGGGAGACATTATAATGCGGTCCTCCCCCAGAAAATGTTGAGGGTTAAACACATAATTTCCTGCAATCTGGTGTATTTGTATGCAACTGTGTGTGTGTGAGTGTGTGATGCGTAAATATGACTGGAGATGCTATTAATATAGTCAGACATTATAACAGCTGATAGGCCTATTCATTTGCTGTTTCCTTTTCACAGACTTGCCGCAGAAATTAATTTTGTCTGTTCTTCCATGAAACAATATAGACAAGTAGGATATAGCCTACAATCACAAAAACGGTTTGCTAATAGGCTTAAATGAATTGGGCCTATTCAAGGAGCAGAAGCCACACAGCCGGACAAATCTCTGAGTCATAAAGGAATTTATAATAGAAAGTTATCAGCACATTATGTGAATATAGCCTAAATAGCCTACGATTCATCCTCAGGGCATGAGCAGTTCAAGCCAACCCATGCAGGCTGGCATCATGGAAGAAGACATCACACAAGCTGTTTACAACATGAAACTATTAGGCTACATAGGCACCTTATCCAAAATTGAGTGGTTAGGCTACTGACGTCAAGTTAAAAGTTGGTGGAAACTAACCTTGTTCTACCAATCAGACATTAAGAAGAGACAGAAATAGACTGGCGCATTATGCCAGTAAATCAGTCGCGCTTTCAAAATAAAAGTTTAATATTTACATTTATTTCTCCTCACGGGATCCATTTTGGGTTGGAACAATCCAACTGTTTACAATATTGGGGGGGGCGGGGGAGACACGTCCCACACTCCCCCCGGCTCCTACGCCATTGATCTTCAAATTGTGGAGTAACTATGACAAAAGTCACCTGACGTCAAGTCATTAATACTTTGTTCAGATGGTGTCCCAACTCTGAGTCATCTTTGATCATGTCTAGTAGCTGTAGTGTGACGCACGCACGCACGCACGCACTCTTTCCCCCTCATGAAACATAACCAGACTCCATTAAATTCTTAATTTCCTTGTTAGAGAAAACGGGAGGATTGGTCTGGCAGTCAAACGTCACACAGACTGCTTCTGTCTCTGTGCTGCAGTTAGCTCACAAGAGACCTTTGTGTGAAACTGTAAAGGAAGAGCCATTGGCTCATCTTTAATGAACTGTTTAGTGTTTACCAGGCTAATTGTCCTGTCTTTGGTGTAGTTTTATCAACCTTCTGCATTTTCTTTTGTCACTACATGTCAAATGACACCTCTGTCCACAATGTGGGCTTATAGCCTGTTACACAGTTCCAGCGTTGCTACAACCCTATAACTTAATCTGGCTCTCCCATCACCGCCATTGTAGGAATTACATTTAGAAACATGCTTGATGTCAACGCCATTGAAAACATCACTCGCTGCTGATTGGTCAGAGTGGCTGAGAGAACCTTCATGCAAATAGGGTTTCCAGATTAGAATCTCAATGTGTATAGGCCATATAAGACAATATGTATCTGAGAGCTATAGTAGGGCAGAGCCAGGCTAAATGGCCTAAGCACTTACTGACAACCCCCCTGCCCCCACCCCCTTCCCCAACAAGCATCCAAAGAGTCTTGGGACATATCATCAACCACTGATACATGATATGTTAACCAAATGCCAACTGGGACATTGTCCCATTTAAATATATTTTTGACAACCGAACGGTTCAATCAGTCACCCATGTGTCTGACCTCCTGTTTGCATGTGTGTGTGAACCTACTGCATCCTGCTACGCTGTGATGCGACCCCTTTTTTATACAGAGACGTACCCCGCTGGGCAAGACATCGAAGGTGTCCGCACTGACGCCCTCCTCCCCAATTGACACCCATTCAAATTGCAAAACAATTAATTTTGTTTGTGTGCATTTGTTTTTCTTGCTTGCCCTAGCTAACCTACAGCCCAGTCATTCTTACTGTTGTGTATTTAGGAAGCATCGAATGACTGAGAACATCAATGTGCTGCCTGCCTGGCTCTCTGCCTACTGTGCAGCAGAGCTTGTCTGGGTTTAGAGGCACAGTGCATGTGAATGAGCACAATCCCATGCAATGAATCCTGAGTTGTTGGAGAAAATGGATTAATGGACTCCTAAATGCCAGTGGGGAGAGGGGGAATATGATCAGCTGAGCTTAGCATTCACTGCATGCACTTTAACCCCCCAGACAAGTAAAACTGGAAACACTTTGACTCCTTGGCTTACAAGTAGCAGAGCCTAAGCCTGTGGTATACTTCAGTCATCCAGTGTCCCCACTACAGTGCTACAAGCTCAGCATACTCACTCTGACAAGCATTTTAATGACCAGTAGGATACAGTTGAACTGTCTGTAAAATCCATTCAAAGTAGGTAATGATAGAGGAGGAAGATGATTCAGTGCGGAAACATGTTTTTGTGTGTGTATCTGCATTGCCTTTTTGTTATGTTATTCTGTTATCATTCAATACTTGAGTTCAGTGTTGATGCTAATTAGATTCAGCATAGCTGCATGATGAATACACAACTCCAGGTAAACAAAACCACCAGCTGGAATACAGGATGATGGTCTTCAAGCTGCAATGCTGACGCAGGACAATCTGCCTATGGGCTGTTTTTTGAGTACATTTGTATTTCCTAGTCAACCCCCCCCCCTTCCCCATGCCTCTATATGTCCATAATAGCAGGGGCTGCGGCCCTTAATTATCTGTAGCTAGCATAATGATTTCCTCACACTAAGTTATGATTAAAGGGGATATGAGATATTTCGACTACCTGAGTAGGTGTAAGTAGGCTTGAGGAAGGAGAACTGAGGAAAATGCCTCTGACTGTATTTAGTTTATTTTTATTATTGGCGATACCAATTTATTAATGAGCTTTCTATACTGTACATTTGACAATTAAAGGTATTTTCCATGTATTGTGTATGTACACGGACACCAAAGCAATGGCTGGCTACATAATCTGACACTTTGAGATGAGCTGTTAATGGGACTTCCCTTTTTATTAAATCGTGGAATTGATGCGGTACTGCACAGCGTGCAGCAAGCAGTGCATCTGTGTGCATGCACATATAGGTGTGCGTGGGTGGGGGAAGTCACTGTGTCTCATATCTGTGTTGAACCTGAGAAGTGTCAGCTGCGGACCATCCTTAGGGAAGTGTGGCTTTCTGATGTGGTCTGCATGACACTGTGTCTCCATGGGGCTACCAGGCCTCAGTCTGGCTCTGCTACCAGCATATATCTGGCCTAACACGCCACAGTCACAGGGGCATTTTCTCAGAGAATCGCTGGCTATTCTAGGAAAGCAGTATCCGTGAGAAGATGGAAGCATAGCTGTTGACAAAAGATTAAATCCTTCTGCAATGCATGTATTTTTAAAATGAGCCTTGTATGTAAATGTTGTTCTATAACATCGGCTTAAAGGTATAGTCAGCTATGGCAAGCTAATTGTAAGGTAATGCACTTTTTGGTAAAATTCACCAAATATCTCCTTGCATTTCGCTATCTTAACGTTCTCTGTGTGCTCTGAAAAAAAAATCTGATACTTCTACTCAGCCCTGGCTCCGTAAATAGGAACATAAACAACGTGTAGCACTACGCTTTGCTTCACAATGCGTTGCAATGTGTGAGGCGGCGCTGTGGAGGGATAATGTTTTGATGTGAGCTCGATGTTAGCAAGCGTCCTCGAGAATAACTGACCCTGCCGTTAACCTCTACCTGCTCTGTAATCACTGTACATATTCTGCAGTCACTTTGAAAGACCAAAATGTGAACTGCTCCCATGCCTTTAACGTCCAAACGGTCCCCACCCTCTGCCTGCGTCCTACAGGCCTTAAGGCCATGGGGGGGTCCAAGAGCAAGCCCAAGGACGCGGGGCGAAGCCGCAGCCTAGACAACCACCTGAGCGCTGGGGCAGGGGGATGCAGTGGACACCACGCCGGTCCTAGCCAACAGAGTCCGACGCCTAGCCGCAGCCCCAATGCCGACGGCGGCCTCCGCGCCAACCAGCCCATGACCAAGACCCCCGAGCTGTCGCTGTTTGGCGGTGTGGAGACCAGTGGTGTCACCTCCCCCAACCGAGGCACCACAGCAGGTACCGTGGTCCGGTTAAGAACACTGCTAAGGCTGTACGCGGCGTGCGCTTTCCAATGCAACGCTTGCAAATGTACTGATATATTTAGAATAATTCAAACCTCTTTCCATCTCCCCATCAGTGGGCGTGACCACCTTTGTGGCGTTGTATGACTATGAGTCTCGGACCGTGTCGGATCTGACTTTTAAGAAGGGAGACCGACTACAAATTGTCAACAATACGTAAGGAAATGCTCATATGTGGTCTTGATGCTTGTCTCTCACTCACTCACTCACTCACTCACTCACTCACACAGAAATGATCTAACACACCCATAAGCAGTATTGAACCAGGTTGAGAACATGTGACAATAACAGTGTGACATGCAACCAATCCAGCTGGTTATTCTACAAACAGCCCCCATCCCCCGAACACACACACACATCTCATTTGTTGATGTCATGTCTTATCTGGCTGCTATATTCAACCTAAAGCGGGTGTCACTTGTCTAGACACTGGAAGCCCCTGTAACCATAGTTACTAGAGCCCATATTTGTGCAAAACGATGAATATGTGCACTGTAAACTCCTGTTCTCTTTCTATTTGACAATTCCCATCTTATCTGTTGCTGGTTCCTCACCTCTATCAGACGTCAGAACCGGTTACCAGTAACCGGTTCCTTAAATGTGGGCTAGTTTGAGAATGCAAAGGTTTTTGTTTGTTTTCAGAGGTAGCTTACCATAAGAAAGAATCAATAGAGGTGCAGTGAAACGTGTTCTTTATCACCGAAACCCTAATGCAGCCTGCCTGCTAATAAACTGCTGACCTACAGGGCGTGAGCCAATGACAGCGGTGGATTAACATTGCATCTGGCCCTCGAGCTACAGACCTAGACCGTTATTGGGTCAATACATCTCGGTTGTATAAACTGTCACTTTAAGATCAGCGAATGCGTGTTAAAAGATCATTGCGGTCAAATAAGGAGTAGCCCAGCTTTTTAAATGAATGCGCAAAGCAATGGGAAATAACCTCCAGTATTAGTGCTAATCTTTAGTTATGGTAATGGTTAGTTAATAACCCACCGCCTGCCTCATTACTAGGCCTTCCCTATTCTTTTCCCTTTTTAATCACTTTAATGTCTTTGTTATCTTATACGCTATATCTTAGGCGGCCGGTTATATTACTTTTTTACAGGATATTACAGGTTTACGTGCCTAATTATGATTGTTTTGACTGTGTACTCTAAATAGCTCCTGCTCTTTATAAATCTCACCCTCTGTCATCACTATTTCCTTTTGATCTCTTTTTTCCTCTGCCATCATCATATTTGCTTTCAGGAGGAAGGTGAACTGCAGGTTTGTGAAGCCTCTCTTGACCCTTAATGAATGCATTGCGGTTGTGTTTCTTTATCTATACCTGCGTGACTGCATTCATCACCCTCCCAAAGCATATGCTTGTGCACCGTTAACCTCACCACGCCATTAGAGAAGGCACAGCTTCACTTAACCCCCATCCATTCTCCCTGAATAGCGACGGAAAGTTGCTGCTAT
Organism: Amblyopsis rosae; assembly: GCA_025399935.1. Lineage (NCBI taxonomy): Eukaryota > Metazoa > Chordata > Actinopteri > Percopsiformes > Amblyopsidae > Amblyopsis > Amblyopsis rosae. Next base: position 25,510 of record JAODTR010006645.1, on the reverse strand, counting down.
GCTCTAAAGCATTCTCATGCAGCCTTGAATTTGCTCCATGGTTATGAACTACTAGGAATTCAGTGCTGCAATGCAATAGCAACAAATTCCTGAGATGCTTAGCTTAGGACTTTAGCATCGACCTCGCATGCAGTCATACCTTCCATTAAATGCATGTTATTCCATATTACGCTTCAGCGTTGTGTTTTGTAATTGAACAAAACCTCACCATGATGCCCCCAAATGATTTCTCCTGAGTCACAGAGACTTGATAAATAACGTCCCTTGAATGCATAACCACTGTCTTATGGGTCTTTTGAGCGTGTGTTCTTGTTTCATCTCTGCAGAGAGGGGGACTGGTGGCTGGCGCGTTCCTTGAACAGTGGAGAGAGTGGTTACATCCCCAGCAATTATGTGGCTCCATCCGACTCCATCCAGGCCGAAGAGTAAATTGTCCCCCCCCCCCCTTCCTTTTCATCTCTTCTCTCTACACTCTCTTTTATCTATTCCTTTCATCAAATGCTTGGACAAATTACAGTAATGGCAGTAATTCCTACTTTTATTGCATTGGGGTTTTTATGGGAGTACCTACATTTGGCTTCATTAGTGCTCCAGTTGTCCAGGTACCAATGTTTGGGATAAAAGAATCCCTCAATTGAGTCACAGTATGAAGATGATTGAAACCTCGTGTTAAATGAAACACATAACATTCCCAATTGTAACCATGAAATTACATTTGCTTTAGATTAAACACTTTTAAAAAACAGTTTAATGTTGAATCAATGAGAGAATACTCCCACTAGAGACAGTAGTCAGCTTTTTTCACATGTCATGGCTTGCTTTTGAGAAAACACCTTAGACATGTTTTAGGAGCAAATAGTTTTGTGTGAATTTAACATGTATGTAACTAAGCTATAGAGTTAAGGATGTAATTGAGCTCCATATCATTTTAAGCATGCTTACAGATGCTTGGCTGCACAGGACATCACTATTACTAACCTTTTTTTTATAACCACTGTGTTTCTCGCCTTGTCTTTCTGCTCTGCCAGTCACCTCAGACTGACTTTGGAGTCCAGGTAAGCAGCTGTTGATGGGTGCATCTCGAGTGGGGCATGCAGAAACAGATTTATCTGAATTCTTTGATTTGCGTCCCTTCCGGGTTGGCCCGCCAGCGGCGACTCAATCTGTCCTTCCAGCTTCCCTGTTCCTCTCTGGCCTCGTACGCCCCTTTCCCCGCCTCAAGCAACCTACTCCATGTGTCTGCCTCCTTTTAGGTGGTACTTTGGGAAGATTACACGCAGAGACTCGGAACGGCTACTGCTGAGCTTGGAGAACCGGAGAGGGACTTTCCTGGTGAGAGAGAGTGAAACCACCAAGGGTAAGACTGTGATATGCAGTACAGTCACTGTAATGTTAATCCAAGAGTGTTATGTTACATGTGTTCCATACAATCACTATAGATACTGTAATATGAATTCAATTGCACACAATGTGCTGTAAAATGTCTGAAAGGCCCATGTGTTGCTGTTTAAATAAATAAAAAATGTATATTATTTATATTTCATACAAGCAAACAACCAATATTAGATTTAGTTTATTAATAATAATAATATTTGACAAAAATTCAATATAAATTCACTAATTAAAAAGATAACAAGGACTTGATGAGAGACGTGATGAGAGAGACAGGACTGCTGGACCTTTTTCCCAGTATCTGGTTATGTGAGCTGGCTAGCCTTGTGGAGACACCATATATGAACTGGGGAAGATGGAGGGCAAAGGTTTGTCCGTTTCTGGCCGTGAGTGCATGTTTCAGTTTGGTTGAAATCTAAATGTCGTGACCCACGCTTTAGCATTAAGCAGGCTCGAGCAGCAGGGTTGTGGGCATGCTGTAGGGGGAAGGATATGGTTAAAAGGGAGTGGTGTGGCCAGATAAAAGTAGGTCAGTATCCAGTCATGCTGAAGGCTGTACATCTGTAGGGCAAATGCCCTGCTCAGTTCTAAGAGGAGGGGCCATCTCTGTGTGATGCTCTTGCTAGACCAAGCCTGCCCTCTGCTGGCAGCCTATGTGCGTTTTGTTTTTTGCCTCAAGTAATGTAATGGTAATTACATGCTAATGTCTGATATCTGAGGTCTGCTGTTACTCCAGGTGCCTACTGTTTGTCTGTGCTAGACTACGACAACACCAAAGGCCTGAACGTCAAACACTACAAGATCAGGAAGTTGGACAGCGGTGGCTTCTACATCACATCTCGCACACAGTTCAACAACCTCCAGCAGCTGGTCAACCATTATCGCAGTGAGTTAGCGGAGCTACCAACTTTAATAGTATCGGGGATAGTGAGACAGGCTCACACCCTTATTAGTTTGTGTCAGTCATTCTCCAGTCATTACACCAGAAGCTCCGCTCCACAACGCGTTGCGAAGCCTTTGGCATTGTTTTTGTGAGCAGTGTTTGCCACTCTGTTTGTGTTACTATTTACAGAGCCAGGGCTGTGTAGTACCAGATATTTTTTTTCAGCACACACAGAGAACGGTAAACTGGGAGATATTTGGTGATTTTGACAAAAAGTCTATAACTTTACAATTGGTTTACGATCGTATACATTTTAACTGTTTTGACTGTTCACTCACTCACTGTGTCACAGTTAGTCAATGAATATGACGAAAATATGAATCAAACACCTCCTTGATGATGAAGACAGACGAAAATCTCTTTGGAAAAAATAAAATGTCATTTGAATTTGTTAATAGCTAGCTAGAGATGCTAGCTATTAATGTGAAATATTATCAACCCACATTTTACAAGCATAACAAGGTCTAATTTGGTGCAGTCAGCTCTTGATGGAGGTAGGCTGCTCCTTAGGTAATGTGGCTGATTACACCAGAATGTACGCAGTGTTAATGTGGAATGTATAGCACTTGACAACCAAACAAAGACAAAAGGTGTTAGGGAGTTCGGGAGATGTCAATCAAGTTGTGTATGCACACGCCCACACAGTCCAGACAAGAGGTCCAATTACACTCTTAAAAATCAGTGTGCGCAGACAGGGATTGAACTTTTTAATGTGACGTGAAACTCAAAGGTTGTATCAATTCTCCCGATGTTGTCTTAACAACACCTTTTGTTCTGTCTCTCCTTTCCAGAGCATGCCGATGGGCTGTGTCACAGTCTGACTGATGTGTGTCCCGTTCTGAAGCCTCAGACCCAGGGCTTGGCCCGAGACGCCTGGGAGATCCCCAGGGAGTCACTCCGCCTTGACCTCAAACTGGGACAGGGCTGTTTTGGAGAGGTCTGGATGGGTAAGACTATGAACACCTTTAACTAATAAAGCACTATAGCTAAGGTCAAAAGCCTAGCTAAGGTCAAAAGACTTGGGACACATTGGCACATGCAGATTTATATTTTACTCTAACACATTCACTGTACTGTACTATAGGCTTTTATAAAGTATCCTTTTGCTGTGGTTGATTTTTATTTCTTTAAATATTGATGTTTGCTGGAATTAGATGAGTTTGATGCCATTAAAACTGTTGAATGTAGGATTTATTAATTGTTACTAATGCAAATAATTATTTGTCTGCTTTGTATATCGTATAACAATCAATTATCATATTATTATTATGTTATTCTATGTTGGATTTAGTAGTCTAAACATTTTTTTATGTAGTATGGGGTATTTAAAAACCCAGGATATATATAGAATGATAAACAGGGCAATTTACTTTCCTAATCATTCACACCCTTTCCTGTTCAATTGGTTGGTTTGGTGCCACACGCACGCCAGAACACTACTGACACCTACTGGCGGACATAAATATAGCCTTCATAAATTATACTAACAGAAAGAAAATTACACAGTTGAGAGTTTTGTTTATTTATTTGATGTGATTTCACATTTCTTGTTTGTATAGGCTTAAAGGTAAACATTTATTTGCACATTTTTATAACTAAAATATTATAGTTTTATAGATTTCATAAGTCTTGGCAAATGCATTTTTCAGATGTTTCTGAGTACTCAGTTGTGAGCATTCTTAGCAGTGTTTTTGGGGCTCATATTGTTCATATAGATATCAGAATTATATCGTATTGACCGAAATTAAGAAATATGATATACATTTTTTATAAGGCAACCTACTGTAGAGGGGCTAGGATCACTGGGCAGAAAGTTAGTCTTTTGACAGTATAGTCATCCTTCTGTCTGTATTGTCTGTCTGTGGTAGGAACCTGGAATGGTACAACGCGGGTGGCGATTAAGACTCTGAAGACGGGCACCATGTCTCCAGAGGCGTTCCTACAAGAGGCGCAGGTCATGAAGAAGCTGCGGCATGAGAAGCTAGTTCAGCTGTACGCCGTGGTGTCTGAGGAGCCCATCTATATCGTCACGGAATACATGGGGCAAGGTCCGCACAGACCGCCCACTCTTTTTAGTAACACTGCTAACACAACGCCCTGACTGCTGCTGATATGACGGGCTCTTTTCTATGTGTTGTTAACCCCACAACAGGAAGCTTGCTGGACTTCCTGAAAGGAGACATGGGCAAGATGCTACGGCTCCCTCAGCTGGTGGACATGGCCTCACAGGTCAGCTCTAAGCATAACCGCAAGCACTGTGTATGGTTCTGTTGTTGTAGCGCCTCTGGAACTCCGAATGCATGTAGGGGAGGGGTAGAGAGGGTGTGAGGAGAACCACGACTCATCTAAAACTCATCAACCCATCATTCCTCAGTCTAAAACCAAAGCATTGTTTTTGTAATGCTGTTGTCAACCACAAGGGCATTTATAGAATCTAACAGGGTTCCCTTATAATAGCGTTTACTGCTGGCTTGCTATATGGGTGTCACAGCTTTAGAGCCCACATTCAGATGTGTGGCCAAGTAAACTCTTCAGGAATGTACAGGAACTGTTCGACATCTTTCCTTGCTCTCATTCTGTCCTTGATCCTCAGATTGCTTCAGGGATGGCATACGTAGAGAGGATGAACTACGTGCACCGGGACCTGAGGGCTGCTAACATCCTCGTGGGAGACAACCTTGTGTGCAAGGTGGCAGACTTTGGTTTGGCCCGCCTCATAGAGGACAATGAATACACTGCTCGACAGGGTAAGGCCACAGGAGGGTGCTGTCGAGTTTTTTTTCGATCGATGAGGATTGTTTCCAGGGCCTCTCCATTTGTGGTTTAAAACATTTAACATAATAAATATATATTTTTGGTCTAAAACAATGTTTGTCACCTACTAATAAAGCTTCGGTAGGTAGGATATAACAGTTGCAGCAAGAGCGAGCTAAACAAACAACAAAAGATAAGAAGACCCTGAACCAATTTACACTGTAGAGTACATATTCTCACAGCAATTGACTCACTGATAGCTAATGGATGTCTATGGCATTTCTAACTAATTATACACAGAGCTCTAAATTCCAACCTTCATCTCCTTTTATGTTGAGGCATATTTCTGTTTACCGTATTCACATCAATATGTGTCCTCCTCATCAGGGGCAAAGTTTCCAATCAAGTGGACGGCACCAGAAGCTGCTCTCTATGGCCGCTTCACAATTAAGTCTGACGTCTGGTCATTTGGGGTTCTGCTGACTGAACTGGCCACCAAGGGCCGAGTGCCATATCCAGGCAAGGCTAATAAGATCACAAATATACTGCAGCATGTAGAAGTATTGTATCATCTTTAGTGTGCACACAGTGTTTGATAAGATAAAGGCTGCTGGGCATTGATAACGGAAAAGAAAACGCGTAGATTACATGTTGCTAACATTTGCTAACATGATAGCTAACCAAGAAAATGCTTAGCTAAAATGTTGCTAACATTTGCTAACATGACGGCTAACCAGGCATGGTGAACCGGGAGGTGCTGGACCAGGTGGACCGTGGCTACAGGATGCCGTGCCCTGCCGAGTGTCCCGAATCCATGCATGAGCTGATGCTCACCTGCTGGAGGAAGGAGCCGGAGGAGAGGCCCACGTTCGAGTACCTGCAGGGCTTCCTGGAAGACTACTTCACCTCGACAGAGCCCCAGTACCAGCCAGGAGATAACCTGTAACTGGTGTGTGTGTGCGCGTGCGTGCATGTATATGTGTTAGTGTACAGAGGTACAGCATGGATGAATGGTAGTGTACTACACCCATGACTCTATCAGTGACTATATCAGCCTCTGGCATGTGGGACTGCCAAAGTAACATTTGACCAATCACCTACATACAGTACAGAACCTGCCTCGTTCTGTCATTGTTATTGGCATACTGTACTCTTCCATGTGCTCTGACGTGTATTTTTGAAACAGGACTAATATATTATAATTTTTTATTTGTTATATCGGCGTTCAGAGAGCTTTCTCTTCTCTACCTTGTCAATAAACGGACTGTGCAGCCAAGGACTCGTCCTTGTTAGTACCTTGATGACTCATCATGTCCTCCATTGCATTCCCTACACTGTGTTGATTCATGAATGAACGTATAATGAGTCAGGATCAGTACTGTGGCTCATACAATAGAGTCCAGGAGCGGCTCCTCTGACCAGTCATATCCTGCTGAAAGCACACATTCAAAATAAGGCACTCCTATGATCAGAATATTCCGGAATTCGACCACAGACCGCCTTGAGAAAGCCTTTGAGAGCTTATTTGTCAGGATATCTGACTTGGATCAACTGGAATATCCTTAGATGAAGAATTACATATTTGCTTCGCAACACTGTATGGCGTTGAGGTTATTGTCCTGACGGACTGTGCATAGGCTCAATAATTCAGGACTGGAACCGGCAAATGATACAACAAACATTATTGTGACTGTTCTCTTGAAAAGAAATGGCTACTGATCACTAATGCTTCCTCAGGACGGAGAGCTTCAGATCTCCTGCAATGTACATGTAGTTTTCTTTTTTTTTTTTTTTTTTGGTGCCAATAAACATTTTGTACTCTTCTACTGTGTAAAGGTGTATTTTTACTACGCTAAAACATTTTTTTTTACCTTAAAATTTGAGTTAGGTGAGGACGAGCCATGCAATTCTGTTCACAATATTCCCACTGTTTTGCATGTACACTCATAACCATGGGTTATTAATGTGTCTTGAACATGTGGTTTTTCAAGCAGTCAGATTAGAATCATGTTCATTTACACATCTGCAGTCAGTCTTGACCTTCATACACGCTAATGAAAACTCTTCTGAGGTCTTTAGTGCCGATTAAGCGCAATCATACACTGGAGCTTTTATTGTGTTTTAAGTGGAATGCTAGTTCCCTAGTGTGACAAGCTGATTGCAAATCCTTCCCACATGTATACTGAATTGGCATTTTTAAGTGAATTGTAAATAGTATTATTGCTAATATTTTGTTATAGATCATAGTTATAATTTATTCCTTTTTGAAATACCATGATCCTGCGTTCTACATCATTGTGCTGTCGCTGTTATGCCCTTAACAATGTTGTTTAGTTATTGGATAAGTAGGAACAAATAATATACTGTAGCTGTATTAAAAACACAACATTTTCAATGTATTGTTTTGTGGACATTTGTTTCTAGTAAATTTGGCTTGGTTATATACAGCAGTGACTTAACATCACATCACTTGTAATTTATTAGTTCTTGCAGTAAAATACAAACAACAAATGATTACATTTTAAATGTATACTCTTAGATTATAATCTGGGCAATTCCAGACATAAAGTGTACCTTTTTTTTATTTTATTTTGTTTTATTCTTTTTTTAAGTGTGTATTATTTTAGCAGGTGGTAAATTGTGTGTTATTTGAGTATAGCTCAGCAATATTATGTGTTAAACTGACACTTTGACATACAGTACTTTGTATGGTGGTACAGCAGCATCCAAATTTGTAATTTTTGGTATTAGGTCCATTCTTATCCAGTAAGACTATGACCACCTTGTTAAGTAGAAAACTTCACACGGGTTATGCCATAAAGAAATGGACAAGTAAATGGTCTTGTCTTGTCCACTTTATTATGACCTACAGTATATCTCAGTAAATGACTGCAAGATAATATAAGAGAAAGAATGGACAAGGGTCAAACTTTCCATATATTCAGCTTTCTACACAAGCAAAGGGCATATTTCCTGCATAGTTTGATTCTCCTTTTCTTGGTCTATGCAGTTATTTTTTAATAATGTGATATTCCTATATTCTTTTCTAATGAGAATGAAATAATTTTACAAAAGTTACAAAATTGTTTCAATTCTATTGTATATTGTTCAAAATTCAAAGGAGACTTGAATAAAATGTTTATGCCAACTGTACATAGTTTGCTACACTATTGTTTTCGGTTAATTTTGCTATACCATATACACTTTGGGGGGGGGGGGGGGGGGGTGTGGGGCTCGATTTAGCCACAGACCTCAGCATGTTCTGGTGTGAACAAACTGAAAGACAGAAGAATACATGTATGCCTACAGTAAAACAATTATGGCAATGCATGCAAGTCATGTTATTCTCATGCATTCCACTAATTTGCTGTTTCTACCCTCAATTTTTTTATGAAATATATAGTTATTTTAGTTCAGTTGACAGTGTCTTAATTTTAAACATATGTACAATCTTGCCAAGATAACTTAATGAAATGGAATATAACAATGTTGAAGGACTAAATAATAAAAGTCATAAATATGTTTAAACCATATGGGATGAAGAGTGAATTTACTTCATACACAATTTAGGTTTTGTTTACAGAAATATATGAATTACTCCTACAACCTACCTATGTTTTTATTTTTAATTTGCACTGTTGTATACGCCACTCGATGTCAGTATAAACTAAGAAAAACACATTTCTGGGTTTCATTGTATCTTCAAAGGGCGCTAGAGTAGTTTTATCTGAGTGCCATAATCTCAAAGGGAAATAATAAAGATAATCTATAAATAAAGTTAACATAAACATCACAATCAGAACATATACATATCTTTACACGTTTTGTTGGGAGTGAGCTCTTGATGTTACCTTCCCTGACATAAAAAAGTGTTATTTACATGCTTGTTAAGTGCACAAGTAGTATTTGCACACACAAATATGCGATATGGGTTTTAATCAGGTTGAAAAATGCTTACATTTGGGCAATGATTGTTAGATTACATTGACAGCCGAGAGGATTGGCGATCCAGAAATGTATAATAAAGGCAATCACAGATGTATTTTAACAAATGGTCTAAAAATCGATGTTCTAACATGTTTTATCTACCTCTAATACCTCCAATCATTGTTTGTGTTTTCTTAAAAGTCTCTGCGATCACAACCTTTGCTTCATGTTTGTTTGTGTGCATTAGATAATAAAAAATAAAAAAAATGAATTTTTTAAACCAACACATTCATAATTGTTCATTGTTAATAGCTGTTTAATTATAGTGTTTTTTCGGTTATAATCTAATGGTTTTATGCCAATAGTGTACGTGTTAGGCTTTGTGTAAGATTTGTGTTAGTATTTTTTTAGCATTCGTAATAGCACCTGGCACATTCAGCGTCATTCTTTCCTACTAGATAATTTACAACGTCCCATCATTAAAGCCTATTGAAGACTGCATTGTTTTACAAGCAGACTACAAACCTCCATGGGTGTCTGCCGAAGTGTGATTATATTCATACAATGACGTTGAGATAAAGGTTACACTTTTCAAATTTCAGTCTGCAGTGAAGTTTCATACATTGTGTGCATCTGTAGAATAAATCATTATTATTAATTAATACATTAATTCATAGATTTTGACGTGACATTTTGCAGGTAACAGCTAGTTATGTTAATTTTCAGTGTTTGAAGTATAAATTAAGTCCGTGCTTACATCTAATTACAAGCAGAGCTCAGGCTATATTCATTCTGGTATCAGACAGCAGAATGCATAGAACATGTCTGTTAGCCTTAATAGATCATGCGCAGAGTGAGAGTTATGCTGGAAACCAAAACCGAAATGCACAGTTTTATAGTAATGCTTTGTGACTCCCATAAAGTGTTTGTCAGTCGTTCTGCGCAAAGGAGGAGGCAGGGATACAGCAACAAGTGTTTGTGTACGTGTAATAATAGTATTGCTTTTGTCCTTGAGTTTGCACAGTAGGCAGCCACATATGGCAGTACAACTTTAGAGTAAGTGTGTCTTATCTATCTATTTATATGATCTATCTATGCAGGCATAGATAAAACAAACTCACTCAAACAAACGTAAGCCTAGACTGTAGATAATTAATAAAGTATTTTACATTCATCGTGAAACTGGCGTGTACTCTTTTCAATAGCACACTATTTAGTATTTACAGTATTTCTCTCAAGTCCAACGCCAAAACAGTATGGTGATGTCAGGCATAATGGGACAAATAAGGTTTTACATTATGGACTCTTAAAATATTAGCAGCCAATCACCAAGCTGTTAGCTTCAAATGTCCTTTACCTGAATCAGAAATGTGTATTGGTCTCAGATAACTACCTCTCCGGGAACCATCGTATTATCATGGTGGAGAGATTTGGACCTGAGAATGAACCTGAGGGCTGGGTTGTCTGCAGCGGCGAGCTGTGGTCTCAAGGTCATAAGTGACTCAAGGGGCGGTAACCCTGCAACATCGTGGTGGACACTGATAGTCAGGGAAGCCGTCCGACTGAAGAAGGAGGCCATTCAACACTTCCACTGAATCCGACTGACTCTATGGTAGAGACAGAGCTGGAGGCTGATGGGGGATCATCGTTAATTTCCCTGGGGGAGGTCACTGAGGTAGTCAAATGCCTCCACAGTGGCAAAGCCCCAGGGATTGATGACATCCATCCAGAAATGCTAAAAGGTTTAGATGTGGAGGGGATGTCTTGGATGACACGCCTATATACATCGCGTCGAGGTCAGGGACAGTGCCAAAGGAATGGCAGACCGGAGTGGTGGTTCCTCTTCAATAAATAGTGTGGGCCAACTACAGGGGTATCACACTACTCAGCCTCCCTGGTAAATTCTACTCCAAGGTGTTGGAGAGGAGGGTTCGGCCGATTGTCGAACCTCAGATTGAAGAACAACAATGCGGATTCTGTAATGGTCGTAGAACAACAGACCAGATATTTACTCTTGCAAGGATCCTGGAGGGGGCCTGGGAGTATGCCCTTTTGGTCTTCAAGTGTTTTGGGGATCTGGAGAAGGCGTATGACCGTGTCCTCCGGAAGATACTGTGGGAGGTGCTGCAAGAGGCGTAGTCGTGGTGGGGAGAGGTTGCGGTTCGGTAGCCTGGGGATCTCATCGCTGCTTTTTGCAGATGATGTGGTCCTGATGGCATCATCAGTCTGTGACCTTCAGCACTCACTGGATCGGTTTGCAGCCAAGGCCATGGTTCTCAGAAGGAAACCGATGGAGTGCCTACTCCGGGTAGGGAATGAGACCTAAACCCAAGTGAAGGAGTTCAAGTACCTCGGGGTCTTGTTCGCAAGTGAGGGAACATTGGAGCGGGAGATTGGCCTGAGAATCGGAGCAGCGGGAGCGGCTTTGCAATCACTTTACCGCACCATTGTGACGAAAAGAGAGCTGAGCCGAAAGGCACAGCTCTCGATCTACCGGGCAATTTTTGTTCCTCCCTCACCTATGGTCATGAAGGGTGATGAGGGTCATGACCGAAATAACTAGATCACGAGTACAAGCGGCCGAAATGGGTTTTCTCAGGAAGGTGGCTGCCATCTCCCTTAGAGATAGGGTGAGAAGCTCAGATATCCGTGAGGAACTCAGAGTAGAGCCGCTGCTCCTTTGTGTCGAAAGGAGCCAGTTGAGGTGGTACGGGCATCCCCCTGTGCGCCTCGGGAGATGTTCCAGGCACATCCAGCTGGGAGGAGGCCTCGGGAAAGACTCGGGACTAGGTGGAGAGATTATATATCTCCACACTGGCCTGGGAACATCTCGGGATCCCCCAGTCAGAGCTTGCTAATGTGGCTCGGATGGATAATATAACTAGGATGGGCTGAACAAAAACAACTAGTCCCAGAACTCACAGGGTTTAGCATGTTTATTTCCCCTTTTTGTAACAAGAGTATTGCAGTTAAAGCAGAAAGGGTATAACAACAACAACTGTTAATATAATCCCATTTTACCTGATGAACAGGTATATTGAAGTATATGGTTCTTGATGTGTTTGAAGGTCAAAAGCTTCTAAATAATTTTACTTGGAAAGCATTTATTTGTGGAAATATATCAGAGATCCATAACTAATGATAAAAATAAACTGTCAACATTTTACCTTTTTTTTTTCTTTTGCAATCTACCAATAAGTGTCCAAAATTACCTGATTTAACTGTATGCCTACCCAAATAAATTAAGTGAAGCATGATCTAATATTGATAAATACAATAGTTCAGTTTTTATGAAATTATTAATTTAAATTAATTTCTCACGACCTACACCCTTGGGATGATATATGTATATTTATATAGTTCTATGGGTGCATCTCAAGTTTTTATAGTAGAGTCACGTGTATTGTTGCGGCGTTACAAGAAACTCCCGGAAGAGAAGAAAAAACTACGTGCGCTCTGCCCATTATTTATACTAGAGAAAGAGCGTGAGTGAACGGTATTAGATAACTTCCAACCTCGAAGTGGTGATATGAACAAGACAACTTTCACGACAATCAGGTCTCACATAATGACGTCAATATAGCTAAGGTAACAGTTTGAGTTATTGTTATATTTTTCATTCAAAAAGTGGAGAAATTAATTTGCGTATTGGACTATATATAGTTCTATTATTCATTGTATGATCCTCCACTTGTGTAGTAGATTCAGTCCTATCTTCCGTGGTTGGTCTACATATATTTCTTTGTATTTTTTTAGTTTGTTTTATTATTTATATTTTGCCAAAATATAGTGGCCTATGATCTGAAAGTATACGCCCTTGTCTTACTATTATGTTACCTCAAGTTTCTGTCGTTTGTTCAGCGTCACTCTTTCCTGTAGTTGATACTGTAGGCAACTCTGTAAAAACTTACTTACTATAGCCTAAGATTTGCAAGCTACTTGCAACACGTTTGTGTTTTAACCAGAAGAAGAAAACCACAAGGTAAATTGTTTCTCCTCAAGTGTAATAACATTGCAAAGCTAATCTGACATAGCGCAAACTACAGTACCTCTTTATAGTCTACTTAAGAGACATCAATGCATGCATGACAAGTGACCTGTGATTATCCATAGGCTACAGGCAGGCTACAGTTCACTCTGCCTATTCGTTCTTTGCCTTGCATACATACATGTTGAGCCTATATTTGAAATTCTAATGGTGATTACATTTGATACATCAGTTACATGGAAGGGATAACATGTTAAACTATTTGACCTGTTTCAAAAGAAAGACAAAAATGATGTAAGGAACTATATAAGGATCAGCTCAAGCTTGAAACATCTGAAACAAGTCAAAGCAAGTTAGTCCAACTTGTTGTAGGATAATCCAGATCTTAAACTAAATATATATTCTCCAGGACATCAATTTTAAACCAAAACAATGTAATTCTGAAAGTAACCTGAGAATGTATATTCAGAGTGAGATGTCCTCTGTCACGTTAGAACATGTTTTTAAGCAAGAATGCGTTCATGTCAGATTACAATGGCAATCTGGTTCTAGTCTGCGGTCTATGTGAGTTATGTTTTACACAGGATCTGTGTGAGGGTTTACACAGGGAAGCAAGCTATACAGTAGACTCAAGGGTTTTACAACTAGTTAACTATGGTCCTAACTTTGAAGTTTCCATGACACTGCTGGGATCTTGGCCCTACTGAAACTAATGAGCCACAATACAACACCGGGGGCACCATTTGAGAGTGACACATCATTTGTGGTTGAACTGGGCTATAAAGAGCAGCAGTAAATATATATCGTCAACAGATAGCACATTGTGCAACTTTGAGGCGTATCTGACTCAAACCAGGTGACCAGGAAGTCTCCTCTACTTTTAAACTCTGGGCTGTAATTATAATGGGGGGGTTTCCATAAGACCCTGCAACTTGGACAATTAGTCACCCAAAGACATAACATTATTTTTAAACGACTTCCTAGTTTTGTTGCTTCCACGTGAGATTTATCATATCCTTCTTTCACAGCTGACAATTGAAGACGGTCTAATCAAAGTAAGAAAACCAGATTGCTGCTAGTCTTCAGCATGGCAAACCAGGACCCTACCAACGCTTCCCACGCTGTGTTCGATCTCTTCGTCCAAGCCCAGAGCTGTAAGAATGTGCAGCAGCACTTTGCTGAGCTCTGCAGGCAACTGCAGGTCGACCCCAAAGACTTCACAAGCTTCTACACCAAGCTGAAAGAACGGCTTAACTACTGGAAGGCCAAAGCCTTGTGGGTTAAACTGGATAAGAGAGCTTCCCATCCCGATTACCAGCAGGGCAAAGTCTGTGCTCAAAACAAGGCATGTGCAAGCATGACATTCTAGTTGTGGTGATATATATTTTTTTTCATGGTGTGATGAAACATTTTAACTTGAGGCTCATGGGATGTGAATTCCTAAATGACTACATCAGTTCCCGTAATTACATGACGAAGTAATCTCCTCTTCTATGTATTGAATAAAACTGTTGTAAACTCCATGGGTTGCCCTCTTTTATAGCTAGCTGTCCTGCTGTTCCTATCTCATGTCCTTCTTCAGTGTCTTGTGTTGGGTGCCGGGCCATGTGGACTAAGGACAGCTATAGAACTGGCCCTGCTGGGAGCTCAGGTGGTCCTGCTAGAGAGAAGAGACTCCTTTTCCCGGAACAATGTTCTCCACCTGTGGCCGTACACCATCTGGGACCTCCGCGGACTTTCAGCTAAGAAATTCTATGGCAAATTCTGCTCTGGGTCCCTGGATCACATAAGTAAGTTATTAGCAGGGTTCCCAATTTCCACTGATCATGGAATATCATGGAATATTTGTCTATTCCAGACATGAAAAGTCAGGGAATTTTAGAGTTCTTTGGGTTGAATCATGGAATATCAGGTTATTATATTTGCAGCAAGTTTACATTTTAGTTGCCATTCTTCAATATTACGCTGGCATGAAGTGCACCACATAAAAAATAAGTTATTTGACTCAGTAGGAATAAAACAGATAAATATTTATCTACATGATAATTTGAAACCAATACCTGATAGACTTACTGCATTATATTTTGTGACTCTAACCTGCCTGGATTTTGTGTTTTCTTTTACATAAAGATATGTTCAACCATATATGATGGATACATTGCACCAAGCACATTGGTGCTTTAAAATTGACCAGAATGCATAATGTTTACGTGCATGGTATTTTTGAAAAAGATCACTTTCAGTTGTCCTATTGCCATTGTCTGTCTTTTTTACAGACACAATTTTGGTGGCTTGTATTTTTTGTTTTTGTTCATAATAATTCAGAATATATCTTTTTTTGTAAGTGAAAGTCATGGAATTTGACACGTGTCACTTTTTGTGTAATGTATTTTCCAGAACTTCTGGTTCAGCGTGCTTGTCATGCTACAGTACTGTATATAACTTTTCCTTTCTCCTCTTCCTGTAAACTTCATTGTTGGTGAATTAATCGCAGGCATCCGGCAGCTGCAGTTGATCCTGTTAAAGGTGTGTCTTCTACTTGGGGTGGAGGTGCACACAGGTGTGGAGTTCCAGGGCTTGATTGAGCCCTCGGGAGACAAAGGTATGTCATGTTAGAATTCCTATGTGAACTGTTTTGGTAAATTTTAAACTTTTCCTTTATCAAATACTTTGAAGCGATCATACGAGGTCCCATGCCATATGAAAGCGAATTATTGTTTCATCCTTTTCTCAGGATGGACAGCCAAGCTGCATCCCGGGACTCATCCCGCAGCAAAGTTCCAGTTTGATGTGTTCATCTCTGCTGGAGGAGGGAGGTTTGTCCCTGATGGTGAGAGACCTGCACACTTTGATGTGTGTCACATGGATGCAGCCATTAAAGGAACACTTTGCTTTTAACGCAGCATGTATGGCAACCACTTCTGGTCACAAGTTGTACTGTAACTGCAATCTTATTCTAAAAGTGTATGCTATGCAGTGCTCATGTGTGCTGTTGCATTGCACACTACACTACCTTCCTCCTACATTTATTGTCAAAGATGGCCGACATGTCACGCTGGCCGTTCTCTTTAGGCTTCAAGCACAAGGAGCTGAGGGGAAAGCTGGCTATCGGTATTACAGCCAACTTCATCAACAAACGCACAGCTGCTGAAGTCCAGGTAGCTGAGATCAGTGGTGTGGCGCGGATCTACAACCAGAAGTTCTTCCAGGACCTACTCACTGAAACAGGCAGGATTTAACATCACATTTTAACCATGGGGCAAAAACCTTTCAGATTTGAATGCTCAAAAAGAATTTGTAGCAAAAAATTGGTCATTCTCTATTTTTGTTGTTGCTGTTATTTATTTAAGATAATCCATACATGGTTTATGTATATAATTATTGCATTGTTCAACCCGTAACTAGATTTCAAAGATGATATCTGCTAACATAGTAAAACTAAATGATGCCAATTTCTTACAAGCTGCCACTTGAGCATGTGAAAACATTTCATAGAACAAAACAAATATTACACCTACACTTTAATTATTAAGCAAATATATAAATGCAATGCAAACATTTGTCTTTTGTGTAATGCACACCCTCTTTTTACTAGGTATTGATCTTGAGAATATTGTCTACTATAAAGACGACACGCACTACTTTGTCATGACTGCCAAGAAGAAAAGTCTACTAAAATGTGGGGTCATTAAGCAGGTGAGAGGGGATAAAGTATCACATTTATTGCTAACGGCAATCTCTGAACAAAACAAGGTAAACGCAATATAGTCTCTAAATCAACCATGTGTCATTTCACTGCCTCCTAATGGAGTGCTAGACCAAACCAAAGACCTAGTGTATCTCCAAATGGCATTCAATGAGTATTCCCTACTCCTGTCTGTATATACAGGACTATAGCAATGCGGACGAGTTGCTGGCTGTCCAGAACACGGACCGGGAGGCCTTGCGGCGCTACGCCCTCGATGCAGCCAAGTTCTCCACAGGCCACAAACTGCCCAACCTGGAATTTGCAAAGAACCACGCAGGGAAGCCGGATGTGGCCATGTTTGACTTCACGTGCATGTACCGTGCTGAGAACGCCTCCATGGTGAAGGAGAGGAAGGGCAAGAAACTGTTGATGGCACTCGTTGGGGACTGCCTGGTGGAGGTAGGGAGACATGGAGCAACACTGGCGGTTAGCATTGTGGCCTCACAGCAAGAAGGTCCCGGGTTCCAACCCCGGTCATCCTGGCCTTTCTGTGTTGAGTTTGTACGCTCTTCCCGTGTCTGCGTGGGTTTCCTCCCGGTGCTCTGGTTCACCCGACTATCCAAAAACATGTTAGGTTCACTCTCTCCAGTTAGTGCCATTGACCAGCAGCACTGAGCTCTACCTGGAGTTGGTGCCCGGGCGCTGCACAGTGGCTGCCCACTGCTCCCTTGAGGGATGGGTCAAGAACACATATGTGTATGTGACCATCAAAAATCACCTTTATGGTGTAGGGAGATGTAGAGGGGAGTGGCTGGTGTGGGAAGCATGTGAACGTTTGCACTCGGTGATAAAGCAAAACAAACTGGTTTGAGCCACAGCTGCTATTTCCAAATTGGAAAGACAAAAAAAGTGTGTATTTAATCTCTCAAGATAGTGACCTTAAGATAAATTAATATTAGGTAGGTAACCTGCTTAACCTAGAAAGTCAAAATGTTGCACAGTGTTTTTCAGTCACTATGCAAATGTTTAGTTTTTACTTTGACTGGTTGTCACTGTTTTCTCTAAGTCTCTAATGCGTTTGTTTTCCCCCAGCCTTTCTGGCCTTTAGGGACAGGAATAGCCCGGGGGTTTCTGTCATCCTTTGACACCGCATGGATGGTGAGGAGTTGGGGCATGGGAGTTCCACATCTCAAGGTTTTGTCTGAGCGGTGAGTTTTATTGTTAGAATTATGTTAATCAGGTACAAAAGATATTTGTCATTTACATTTGGTATATGGATATAATGACAGCTCTTTTTCTTAGAACATTCATATATTTGGCACATCTTCCATTACTGGTACTACAGATTTTTGATTAAAATATGCACTTGCCAAATAATATACAATTCCCTAAGATTTTCTAGTTTAAAGGTAATTTAAATGCCATTTAATTGGTGTTTTGTGACAGTGTGTCTCTGTTAATTGAACTAAGTATGTAAGTATTCTTATCTCTCACAAGGTTTCAACATTGGATTGACAAAATCCTGTTGCGCAGTTTAAAGGGAAGGTTCCACCGTAAAAAAAACACATTGATAATGTACTGGTTATATGGGTAACATTTTCCTAGAATATACTGACAACATTTCATTTGGTTTCAAAGTTGGAATTCCAGATTTTGGTATTTAAATATTTTGTTATATGAACTTTTTATGAAATGGACCATTTTGTAAAGTAGTTAATTTGTTAAGTTTAATTTAAATCATTTTGAATTATTGTGGGTGTACTTTTTCACTCCACAGAGAAAGTGTCTATCAGCTTTTATCCCAGACAACTCCAGAAAACACCAGCAAAAACTACACCGGCTACAGCATTGACCCCTCAACACGATACGTGACCATCAACCTCTCCTCCATAAAGCCCAACCAGGTTTATTACCGTTTACCCAACAGAACTTCTAAAAATATATATATTATGTTCAAGGATTACCCAAGAGACGTACAGTATTATAAAATTGAGGATTCTACATCACTGTTATCACTGTTCCCATAGCAACAAACGCTGTGGGGGCAAGGTGCTTCCTCATCACTTTTGTCTGCTAACAACATGCTTAAACATGCATAAAAGCTGTTGTGTGATGGATGCACTATAAACTATGTTAAGGTCCCAGAAGTTGTTACAAGCGGTTGGACTAAAATATGAGTGTTTAAGGAGACTAAAGTGGATAAACTCCATCTACTCTAAAACTCTATCGACCATTTGTTTGGCCGCCAGTATGGCGGTGGTGCCAAAATCACATGAGCTGTTACGTCAGCTCAGAATCCTCAATAGCAGTATTAGTCATGCCTACATAATTATGACCCATGACTAACCTGATTTGCTATGGCTTTGTCAGATGTACGTATGTAATTGTGTGTGTTTTCTCTTAGGTAAAGCATCTGTATGATGATTCCGATAATACAAACGCGTCAAGCAATAAGCAGAAGTCTCCCATGCGCCAAGGTCAGCTCATGTCATTGGCCGTAATGTTTTCCGTACACATTGCTGCTCAGAACAGTGTTTAGCCAACATCCACAGACGAGAATCCTCCCCACCTATCAATTCCTGTTGTGCAAACAGCAGCGGTCTGCTGTAAAAACCCAGACGCATGGTGTGTTGGCCTCCACAGAGTCGGTGGGCGGCGTTCGTGAGCTCCTCAGCTGGTGTCAGAAGCACACGGCGGGCTACGGCGCCGTGAAGGACCTGACGGAGTCCTGGAGGTCTGGCATGGCACTGTGCACCCTGATCCACCGCTTCAGACCGGATCTGCTGTGAGTCAGGCCTTCAACCTGCACACTCACTGTACACCACACTGGCTACACAGCAGTGTGGCCTTCTGCACACTTGGGTGTTACGCCTTTGTTTTCAATTGAGCTTTGCAAGCAGGTTACATAATGACTTGACAATGGGTACAATTAACAAGTATTACAGGGAGCAGATGCTGTTAGTCAAACACACAGACCACTAGGCTATACTGCCTCTGCTCATAACATCTACATGTCTACCCATATTAAACGGCAGATAAACCGTACTGCCATGTATTTCTGGTATTTACCAATATAACTACACGTGACTTGGAATATTGTGTTAGCGCTGTGCTGGGGCTGGAAATGAGACATTTCCTATGCCGACACAGTGACACGTCGACACTGGATGAAGCCAACGGTATGCACAACAACCAGCTGGCCTTCGGCATCCTGCAGCGAGAGCTGGGCGTCTCGCCTGTCATGACAGCTAGTGACATGTGCAACAGTGGTCAAATAGACAAGTTGTCCATGGTGCTTTACCTCACGCAGGTCCGTGACGCCTTTAGCAAACCAGACAAAGGTAAATATAGAGTCACTAGTGTTGAATTGCAGATGCATTATTAACTAGACAAGAGGCAGTAGTTTGTCCTTACTTTATATTTACCTGGTGTATGAAATGTATGTATGTATGAGAATTGTTTAATTTCAATGTATTTGAGTACCTGGGATTACATTTTCAGTTGTTTGTTTCTAAAAATAGCTGTGCTCTAATTAATTCCTGAAGATGGTCTTTTGAAGGCAGCAGTAATGGCTTACATAATTCGGTTGCTTAGACACTGCATTGCCATCACCTATTTCTAAAAGGGTCAGGCACATTTGTCCGCACACCGAATAGTGTCTGGGTGTTTAGCTCTCAAATTGGCGCTGGCCCTTTAAGAGCATCTTTCCCAGAATTCCCTTGGCTTTAGTGGGGCTAGCGCTGTGCTCAGAGAGCCTGCCCAGCTATTGGCTGTGCTGCTCTCCTGCACTAAGCCAAGCACGCCAGACAGGGTAGACATGGCAGAGATGAGGACAAGGCTTATGGGTGGGGACTAGCTTCCCTTAACAAGACTGTACTTCTTCCTGGCTTCCTCTTAGAGCAGGTATTTCTGCAGTCTGCCAGATGTGTGGGTTTATCCAGTGTGACTGTGAGTCCAGGGTGTTGCAGTTGTACAGTGTACGCTGAAGTGTGTGTGTGTGTGTGTGTGTGTGTGCGTGTGCGCGTGTGTGTGTGTGTGTGACGTCTACTGCCACACAGCCTGGCAGATGCGCAGGCAGGAGGGAGCTGTAAGCTTCTCTGGGAAGTGACAGAGTACACTGTGGCAGTCAGTGGGTGCTTTCTATTGGTGCTGTTGACCAGTGTTGAGTGCTTTCTGATGACAGGCAAGGTAACTGACTGTTGTAATGCACACCGGAGGGTGAGATGGGCATATTTCATACCTGGGTAACTGTAGTCTGTGTGTGTGTGTGTGTGTGTGTGTGTGTCCACCTCTGTGCTTGCTATAGACCCTGAGGGTTTCCTGACCCTGGGCAAACCTGTGGCTCTTTCACGGACACAGTCAGCCATCCACTTCCTTAGCAAGCTGAAGCACAACTCGCTGCAGAGACGCAAGGTAAGC
The DNA here is from genome assembly GCA_025399935.1 of Amblyopsis rosae. Taxonomy (NCBI): domain Eukaryota; kingdom Metazoa; phylum Chordata; class Actinopteri; order Percopsiformes; family Amblyopsidae; genus Amblyopsis; species Amblyopsis rosae. Next base: position 4,399 of record JAODTR010006645.1, on the reverse strand, counting down.
CACAGCGCTTGATAAGGATGTTGTCAAACAGTTAGCTTTCAGCGATTAGCCTCTCGTGTTATGTTGAGTTCACTTTGACATTGTAAGGCTTATCTTAGCATGTGTGTTTTCCATAACATCAGTGTTTTTGGTTCTACAGGAAAAGCTGGCATCCCTGAAGGCAATAAAACAAGCCAAGATGATGGAAGATAACAATGTGAGCAAGCGGTGCATAAACATGACACAAATCAGAAGTATACCATAAATACATGATTTAGTTCAGCGTCTCTTCTGGTTTTATCCAAACAGCCAGCAGCTCCTCCCGTGGCCTCCCAGGCTCTTCCCCAGGCTCTTCCCCAGGCTCTTCCCCAGGCTCTTCCCCAGGCTCTTCCCCAGGCTCTTCCCCAGGTTCCGCCCCAGGTTCCCATTGCTGTCGCTCCTGAGGAGGCTGTGCCTGATGTGGGGCCCCCTACAGGTAGCAGTGAGGAATGCTACTTCTGTAATGGCAGGGTGTACGTGATGGAGCGCATCAGCGCCGAGGGCAAGTTCTTCCACCGCAGTTGTTTCACCTGCCATCGCTGTGGGATCACACTCAGACTGGGAGGTTACGCCTTCGACCAGAACACAGGTGAGCCCCTGTCCAGGGAACATCCTAGAAAGCATGTATAACACATAACTTAAAGCAAGCGGTGGCAAGTGCTCTTTTGCTACAATTGACAGCACAAACTGTGAACCAAAATGTGCATGGTCTACTGGTAATACGGTTTTTCTGAAACTAGTGGAGCACAGCAGTTTATAGAGCATAGAAATCCAAAAATATCTTTAAACGGTTGGTTGTCAGAATGGCAATTTGTGGCTAGTGGATATTTCACCTTAAGTGCCAGGTCAGGTCAAGATATTATGAATGAGAGGGAGAAGGATACTCCCTCTCATTCATAATCACTCTTCAGAGATTCACATAAAAATGGTATGTTAAGAAAAGGTCTGTTTACATTTGATTTAAAGAAATTATATTTCCCACATGCTCTATTTTTAGCCAACATAGGGTAATTAACACCAAATTCCTGCTTGGAACAGCCGGGGCTTAAATGGGGCAGCCTAGTCTTTTATTTATATGGGTTTTTAATCATTTGTAACACAACCTCGTTTGAAACGTGAAAGCAAACCAAGAAACTAGATCTTTTTGGCGTGTAAGTGTATTTCTATCCTTAATGATATTACAGTATGGGAGGGCTGCGCAGGCCCACATTTCACATGGAAACAAACGACATATATTTAGTGGAGCGGTCTTCTCTGACTATCAGGCCCATCATCATAATTTTCCTGTTTCCTCAGGGAGGTTCTACTGTGAGCTGCACTCAGAAGACCTGTGCCTGGACAATGGAAGCCACACACTGGGGACAGTGGTGGGTGACGCATGTTAAACTCATGTTGACTAACGAATCCATTCAGTTTATTGTGCTTATAACGCGCAGCCTGCTGTGGCATGACGCCAGATCCTTTTGGTGCATGGCACAGTGTCCTGTGAGGCTTTAAAGCATAAGAGCAAACACTGGGTTAATGGTAATATGCAGTCTATGTGCCCTATTTGAACTAGGTGCATGGTCTAAAGCGCAAGGCGCACACTGCATTCAGGGCATGTCCAAATCCACTTTTGCTATTTTAACAGCTATTGTGCATGGTTCAAAAGAGTTGGACTGACACTCCTCATTATTCATGGTGTTTTTTGGCGTGACATACGATAAACCAATCACTGTCATCTCCCATTCCCTTTAAAATGTCAGGCGCGCTTGAACCCTGCGTTGTTTGTGAAAGCGCTGGCGCAGACCATCTAGGCAACAGCGAGATTCCACCCAGATCCAAAAAATATGTGTATGTAGGTTACACAAAAATTAGATTTCACATTGTACACATTTTTTTTATCCTTTGCATGTTTGTGCGCTCTTGTGCTTCCATGTGAGTGTGTGTGACGAGCAGAGTGCACGCACATTGTGCACCCGCCGTAGGCGATACTATCTTGATAATGCACCGCGTGTTTACTTCAGACCAGGTTTTCGCTGCCTCAAGATAGCAATGTGCCCGACCACACCTCATGTTTAGACCAACACACCCACCGTGCATGTGCATTTGCCATTTAGACAACGTGGGCATCAGTCTGAAACTAGCAATGACACTTACATTCCCAGTTTGCACCGCATTGCGCCAGGTGTAAGATATGGCCCTTGGTGTTTTTATCTTTGTTATGGGCTGTCTGGTAGCCAATTATATTCCAAATGATTTGTGGCTTGTTCTGCTCAACTATGAGATACAGGAAACAACTGGAAAGGACATGGTGGTTTGTTAAATTGAAGAGTGGTGACCAAAAATAAGGTTTAAGAAGCCTTTTTCCCAACAGATTACACATCTACTACACATGTGCAGGTGTCGGCTTGCGTCAGTGGTTAAAGGTTCAGCCGCTGTAAAGCAGACGATTGGCTTGTTTCCTCTAACCGCCGTATATGCAGTGACAAACTTCTCCCATAGAGTTCCATTCAGAATTCTCTCCTATAATGTCTCTGGTTCCGTCATGTTTGTTTAGGCGAGCACAAGGAATGGCGTTAGCAGTGGCAGCCAGTCAGAGGATGAGAACACTCTGGACTCTGTAGGACCCACCCAGCCTTCAGCAGACTGCCCCTCTAAATGTGGGACTGTAGCGCCCTCCGGAGGGCCCCAGGAGCACGTCTCCCCCGAGCAGGCCCACCCTGTCCCCAAGCCCCGCCTCCCAAAGCAGAGCCCGCGCGCCTCTCCGCCAACGCCCAAACCTCGCACCGTCCACCTGGGTCACCCCACCTTGTCCGAGAAGAGCTCCGCCGCGCCCCCTGCGGGCGACAAGGCGAAGGACTCTCGGCCCAAGCAGACGCTGCGCAAGCTCCAGCTGAGCGAGGTGGAGAAGAGCCAGCTGGTCAACCTCCAGAGCCTCAGCGCCGACTCAGACTCGGAGACCCCCGGGGGCTCCTCCTCCTGCTCCTCGTCCTCAGCCACGGCGGGAGGGCCGAGCCCCCCGCGCCCCGGGGCCGCGGACGCCCAGGACGAGGAGGGCTACTGGAGCAGCAGCACGGCGGGACCCCACCGGGAGCAGAAGAACCGTCGGTGCTTCAAGAGGAAGGAGGAGCCAGGCGGGCTGGCCAAAGTCCGCTCCAAGTTCTCCCCCTGGAACCTGTCGTCGCCCAGGCTCAGCAAAGACCACCGCCTCAGTGTGCTCAACAGAGTGGGTATGTAAAGACAGGCAGTATCCACCGTGTGAGTACAGTAGACTTCTACCAGACTGCAGGTTTCCAGTACAACGCTAGGAGAACAGCACATTTGATAACAACGCTGAGAGGATTTGCTTTCAAGGGTGTTCACAGCAGTACTTGTAGGGAAAAAGGTGGGCTTTAGAGTCTCTCTTAATTCAGCCACAACATTTTCTAACAGTGGCATTGTGGGCAGGCCTAGGGTGAGAGGATTTCCGGTCGAGGTGTGAAACATTTCCTTCTTATTATTTATCATGTGTTAATCTTATGACAAGAAGTATTTCTTTTTTTTATCAAATTTTTATATACGTAAATACGTACGTACACACACACACACACACACACACACACACACACACACTTCTACATTCGAAAGTAAAGTGAATGAATCTACCGGTTTATCCTTGGGATTAGCATTAGGCTGATTTGACAAATGTTAGAATGGTTAAATATAGGTCCAAATAGAGAGCATTCTACATTGTCTCTACAAAGTCTCTTGGGGATTATTACAGTTGGGTGCTCACTTCACTTCCTCAAACTTTACTTCAGCATTATGGCATGTGAAATATGTAACAGCTAATCTTAAAATATCTGCATTTTTTTTCCTCTTTTTTTTTCAACCTGTTTGTAATAGTGTGTTACTAATAGTTTTGTTGTGACAATAGAAACACTGGGGCAGCATCGCAGCACATCAGATGGCGCAGATGGCGATGATGATGACGACTATGAAGAGCTGTTTGCTAGAGAGGACGTTGACTTGTTTCAAGAAAAGGTAACTAACTGTGTCAGCCTGTAGCCTGACCTTCTAGTGTGTTCCACAGCTCCTGCTTACTATTGGCTGCAACGCACACACCTCTCTAGTTTCAGACCATCCCCTCCGACCCTGTGGAGGCAGAGAAGGTGGGGCTGATGAAGATGCGGACGCTGGAGCGAAAAGCCAAGATGAGCGAGCTAGGACGCTTCCGTAAAGCACAGGTCATTATTTATTTGTTTGATTTAAGTTTAACAAATTTGACTTTGCACAACATTTGTTTTCCTGTTTGATATCTATATTGTATCATATATTGCAATGGGAATGAGTCCTTACCCCAAGTGAAGGAGTTCAAGTACCTCGGGGTCTTGTTCGCGAGTGAGGGGACAATGGAGCG
>JAODTR010006644.1:0-10687 GCA_025399935.1 Amblyopsis rosae | reverse complement strand
GTAATTAATATCTTTTTTGATACTAATTAATAGCTGTCAGATTACTTTTGAGATGAAAACCGCAGTGTTATACTCTCACAGGTCTGTCCAGAGTATTCCCCCACCCCTTGACCCAACTTGCCACCAGAAGGTGGTCGGTAGCCAGCTCTGCCCCTTTCTTCACCTGAGTGTCCAAAACATGCGGCCTCAGATCAGATGATACGATCATAAATCCATCATCGACCTTCGACCTAGGGTGCTTTGGTACCACGTACACTTAGGAGAATGTGTATAAATGCATCCAGTGTCTGCACCTTTAACAATACTCTTTTCCTCTCTCTCCAGACTCTTCCTCCCACCCTTCCACCCTTCCCTTCATCATCTCCAGCTCCACCCAAGGTGCCCCCTCCTGTCGTCCCAGCCATCCCGCCTCAGAAGAGACGCTTCACGGAGGAGGTGCCAGATGAGTGGGACAGCGGCCTGCTTGGTTACCAGGTGACCATCCCTATTCTCTTTCCTCACCTTTCCACCCTTGGTGCTAACCTTCTGCTCTCTGTACGACACTCCCTCCTCTGGTTCTTCTTAACCTCACTTCTGCTCCTCCTCCTTCCCATTCAGTTAGGCCAGGTCTGCCAGCCAAGCGTATTTCTTCCTGGCTTGGTGTCAGAAGTGTATTTCTCTTCTTCTGTGCTATTTATCTAAGAACATTACAGCCCGGACCCTCCTACAGATCTATTGCACTGCATGTTTCATGGGTTTTAGTTTGTGCTTGTTGATTTCATTTGATTTTGTTGAACAAGTTATTAATGAAAATATGTTTTGATTAATGAAGGGTTTTTAATAGGGGTGGGTTCAAAAAATCGATTCTCCAATTAAAATCGATCTAAATTTGAATGAGCTGATATCGATTCATAAAATCCCAAGATGGATCTTCTAAGACCATGTATTAAACATGTGCGTGCTTCCCCTTTAAGACCGCAGGACCGGTGCCATGTCTGTCTGCTTTTCCTTTTAAAACCCGAGTTGAACATGAGCACGTTGGATTATGTCCGTTTTCAAATTCAAGACACATGGATGCTGAAATGGTGAGGAAGGCTAAACGCATTATGCATTTTTAGCTAAGTAATGGCTGGCGATCTGCACAAGGAAAATATGTTACTTTGAGGATGAAAACAACGATGCAGACCAGATTACAAGAATGCGCGTATTAATGTGTTCTAGTGCCAGCAAAACACTATAGAAATGCAGCCTCTTGAATTAAAATGAGCTTGTGTCATAGACCTATTTACTGTTTACAAAAATGCACTACTTTAGCTTACGTGGCTGAGGCAACAGAAATCTGGTGCATTCCAATAATTTACCAAATATCAAGTTTATTTTCTCGCAGCTCCATCATCAGAATGCCTAAAAGCTAATGAGCTAATGAGCTGTATTAATGCTCAAAAATATTTAAACTTGTATACAAGGACATTATTAATTAGAATATAGGGCACATAGCATGTAAAATACTGTAGAGTCATGGGATAATTGCAAAATATATGCTTTTATTTTTTATGGGGCTTATGACACTTATATTTCACAAATGTGCCCTTCTGTAACTAAAAAACCCATAACCAGAATCAATATTATATCGAATCAAAAATAAAATCGATTTTGGACTTTGTGAATCGGAATCGAATCGATTCTGGAAACCAGTGGCGATACCCAGCCCTAGTTTTAGAAGTTTTTTATTTTTCAAACAAAATAATTTAAAATGTGCATGCATCTTTATTTGAGTTCATGTATTTTTATATTGTTTATTTTTTCATTTGTCAGCATAATGCCATTATATCTTTTCATAGATAGCCCATGAAATATACTGTACCTATAAAAACAAATTTAGGGTAATTGCTCACAAAACCACTGGCTTTGTATATATTGAAATTAAGTTATTTAAACGAATGGCAGTGTAGTTGCAGTCATGTACAGGTGGCAGTGCAGTGCAGGGTAGGTTAGAGGAGGATGTCTGCTAATCTTGCCTGTGTGTTTTTCTGCTCATAGCATGGACCCATTCATATGACTAATTTAGGTGCAGGCTTTCCAGTGGGCAGCCCCGAGACTTCAGGCCCTCTACCGCTGAGTTCCTCCGGCCCTCTAATTGAGAGGGACAGGTACAGAGACTTATCCACAAACACCATGCTGTTGAATGAAAAAATTATTCATATGCATGTAGATATTTCCTGCCTGTCGCTATCTATCACAATCAAAGCTGCAGAAGACAAGTACATGATTCTGACTGGTTCGAGACAATAGACAGGGGAACACATACTTTAGTGTGATTGATATGAGATGGATGTGTTGTTTCCTAGTTTTACTCTTGCTTTGTTACTCATCTGTACATTGCTGATCCCCACCCATTTTTTGTCTTGACTCTCTCCAGCCGGCAGCTAATGCCTCCACCACCCATGCCTGTGAATGGAGGGGTCAGACCCAAGATGGAGGAGAAGAGGGCACTGCAGGGCCCTCTGGGTAAGGCCATTACGCTATGACTTGACAATCCACACAAATAAGAAATCTTGGGACCAAAATGTTAGGCTAGAATTTTACCTAAGAAACAATACAGAACTAGCATTAACATGCTAAATCCCTTGTCTGTCAAAAGTCACTAGTTATATGGTCTCAGTAATTTTTTCATGTCTGCTGCAAGCTTATCTTATGGTAAGGTCAGATCTGTAAGAATTTGACTGTGACATATTATTGTAATTTTGGCTCTGCACTCAACCACATTTGAAGTTATATTTTAACAATGAAGTCAAGTGTTGACTCTGAACCATGTAGGAATTACAGCCCTGTTTATAGATATTCCATTTGCTTTAATGAACCAAACATAATTTTACAGATTAGAATCAATAATTTATAGAATATGTTGCAAATCCATCTCTAATGACTGCCTACATGCCCTACAGTCTGTTCTGTAAACATCACCAGACACTGGGCTTTTTCACTGGTAATGCCTGTAATACCGCCATCTCCAGTTCCTGTGTTTGGTTCCGTGGCTTATTGTCTGCTCATTGGTGAGCGAATGCCTTGTCCATTAAAGAATCTTCCACACTTAAAAACGTCCTGCTTGTTTAAGCAATACATATTAAGACATTGTCCACTCCCAGTGAGGTCTGGTGGTTGGGTTGGATCTGTGCAGATAACGATGTTTCTGTACACTTCAGAATTCATACTGCTGTTATCATGAGTCATGACACTCACTACCTTTGCCATGTTTCACATTCACAGATGCGGTGTACTGGTATGCTTGTGATCATAAGCTGCTCTTTCTTTTGTTGAGACCTTTACATCACTCATAGGTTAATTAGTTCATATTTGCCTCATCTGCCCATAGCCTTTGTTTTTAGAGCTGTACATTCTAACTGTAATCTGACCTTTCTGTTATTGAGGCTTACCATTGGTTTGCATCTTGTGGTAAGCCTACTGAGGTTATGCTGGTGTAGTGTTCCTTCTATGGTACACAGCTATGCCATTACCTACATCCTGGTGTTTTTGGCCTTTTGAAAAGGTTATTTTTATTAAATTCAGTAGTGAAAGTAGTCGTCAGGGGTCTTACGCGGTCGACCAGTCTTTTTCTGCTTTCTGTGAGCTCACCAATTTGTTGTTGCATTTCTTTTAAAACACTTGACTTTTACACACCCAATATTATGGAATTATTCTTTCAGCCTCCTGATATTTCTTTGGCATCGATACTTCTTTGGACAACAAATGCAGGCACCAGATGCCCACGCAGAATAATCCCCAGAACTATGATTTTCTTTAGCTAATTAAAAATGCAATGACACACGTTACCAATAAAGGGTTAAATTGAAAATTACATTTTGGTATATATATTTTAAGTGCTGTAATTCCTGCATGGATCACTGATTTTGGATCCTCTCAAAATACAGCTCAGTCTGTACCTATGTCACTTGAGATCTATTGTGCTTCAATATAGAGAATACCATAAAAGACTTATGGATCTGACTGTAGGTGATACTGGCAAGCAGACATTAATCTGTGACAGAAATGTAGCACATTCCCTTTCCAAAATGTATTTAAAATTGCAGTTGAAGAATAGACAGTGAGATTATGTAGGCATTTGGCATGTTGGAGTGGAGTTCCCCAGCCTTGATCACACGCATGCACATTTCTCCCATAGGCCGATTGAATATCATCAAAAGGTGAGGAACACCGAAAGTGCAACGAGGTTAACAGAAAGCTGTTGAAAACTGTTGACCATAGGCCCTGACTGTTCCACTGTCGGCCCCTTTCTGATGACATCATCAGACTGGAGTGTCTACATACTGCTGTATGCTTTCCACACTAATGAAAATCTCCCGTTTTTGTGTTTTTTTTTTTTTTCTTTCTGTGTTTTCTTCTCTTCCATGTATCTCTGTGGTGATGCTGGATACTGATTGGGGGTGGGGCACGACTGTTCCTGTGACGCTGTCCTGCCATTCGATTGGACGGCCATAACACTGTCGCTCCCCACCAACCAATGGCTGTTTTCGACCAATGCCCCTCTACTCTGCTGACAAACAATGAATGAAACAATTAACTACTTATCTCTCCCCAAACTGTTTTTACATAATTAACCTCTGCTTATACTATGTGAGACATTTTGTGGTAGTTGCTTTTCCCCCCACGCCTTCTATTCTCTCTTTTTGTCTGTCTCCCTGTCCCCCCCCCCCTTCCATTCTTCCTCCTCTTAGAACCCACAGTAAAGCGAATGAAGACAGGTTTGGTTGCGTACGCTGGTGACTCCTCTGATGAAGAAGAGGACCACTCTGCCCCTAAAGCCTCTGGGACAGGTAACCCCGGCGCCGCTCCCCCCACCCCCACCTCCTCAGGCTGGACACAGGGGTATCGCTGCCCCCCGCCCTCATCGCCACGCCCCAGAACACAGACACAACAGCAGACCATGCCGTTCTGGATGGCACCCTGAGACCACCTTTTTAAAAAAACAAACACGGCCTTGAAGCTTTTTATGGGCTGTTCCTGCAGGATGGCCAAAACTGAGCCCGCCTCCAAGCACCTGTCACTCACCCCTTGATTTTCACAATTACAACTGTTGTTTATTTAAACATTTTTAAGGGCCCAAGTGGATGACTTGACTGAGGTTTTGGGAACCCCTGTTCGTTATGAATTGTGCGCATGCCGTCGCTTGATGAAGATGGTCTTTTTCAAAGTTGATAGCTCAACGTTGATGCCCCCTAACTATATTTGGATTCATACATAAACAATTTTCAGCTCCTGGCTTCTTTGGTTTGGCATGATGCCCATTTCAACGATGGATTTTATAACCGCTTCTTTTGTAAGGACAAAAATATTTAAGTAGAAAATATTGTAAATTTACCCCTTCCTCGATTTGAGTGTATATATATTTTTTTCTTAGTTTCCCGAAGTCATAATTTCTTTTGTACATATCACATTGAGCTTAAATGTCATAGACCAATGGACATATTGTTTTATGCTTTTGTGTGGGATAAAAAAAAAAGACTGTTTGAGTGCTTTGTTTGGTATGAAAGCTAGTCTATTCCATAAAAATAAAGTAGTACAATAATGGATACTTTGATACATTTGTCACAATGCAAATTGTTGACTTATGCAGTACTTTGTAATTTGCTTCAGATCTCAATTTCTGGTTCCCCGTGGGGGAAAAAAACAAAAAACATGTTTTTTGGTATGGAAGATAATCTATTCCATTTTGGTATGGAAGGTAATCTATTCCATTACAACAACAAAAAAAATGTGTTGTAATTGATACATTTAAAATAGTCAGTGCAAATCGTGTATTTATGCAGTACTAAGTAGAGTACTTTGCTTCAGATTATCTCAATTTCTGGTTCCCTGGGACCATTCTTCTTGCAATACTCAGTAATGCGGCTCTCCATGATTGGACGGAAATGTCGTATCAAGCCCTGCAAAGAAAGGAACAGGAGTTGTGAAAGTATTAAAACATTGGTGTCCGGCTTATAAACAATATAGTTTTGGGCATGTTAATGGCTGCAATGTGCGTCCAGACGTTACCTGCACGGGCCAGGCAGCCCCGTCTCCAAGGGCACAGATGGTATGTCCCTCTATCTGCTTGCTAAGCTCCCACATCATGTCAATCTCTGAGACGGCTGCATTGCCATGCACAAACCTCCACATCAGCATATCCATCCACTCCACTCCTAAAGAAGTGTCCCAAATATGTCTTTTTTAACAAGAAAGTGTCCCAAATCCCAAAGTCTTTTTTTTTAACACTACTGAAATATCAAATTGTACAGGTAAAGCATTAAACGTTAATGTGACATGCAGTACCTTACCCTCCCTGCAGGGGGTGCACTGGCCACAGCTTTCATGTTTGTAGAACGCAACCAAACGGGCAATGGCTCTGATTATGTCAGTCTGGTGCAAAATGTACAGTTTAAAGATGGTTTGACAAGGCTTTCACTTTCATCACCACATGTAGTCAATACGAATAAAGGATTTATTTACAGATTTATCCATGACCATGACAGCTGCAGTGCCCAGGGCCGTGTCCGTGCGTATAAGGTCATCAAAATCCATCAGAACGTCATCGTTTGTCCCAGCCGCCCCTCACGCCGCCTACGCCAGCATAATACAAGAGGAACCGTTGTGGCAACATTTAAAAGGCAAACCAACATCAACACAGGACGCCTAACTGTAAACACACACACACACCTGCGTGTCTCTCTATGAGCTCCCTCAGCGGAATAGACATTTCCTCCTCCACCGTGCACGGCGTGTTCACGTGACCGGAGATGTTGAACAGCTTTGTTCCCGAGTTCCTCTCTCTCCCGAAGCTGGCGAACCACATCCCACCTCGGCGACATATAGATGGCGCCACGGCAACCGTCTCTACGTTGGCAACCGTTGTCGGGCATCCAAATACCCCTTGGGAAAGCACAACACATAAATAGGTTCATTAGCAATCTGAGGTAATACTTAGAAAAGAAGTGTGTGTTTGATCCTCTTAACCCACTCATAATGTCATCCGCCTGTGGGAGGACATGAAAACAACCAGTAAACTGTTGTGGAACCTTCTCTCACCAATGTCAGCGGGAAAAGGAGGCTTGAGACGGGGCTTCCCCTGCTTTCCCTCCAGAGACTCGATCAGGGCCGTCTCCTCCCCGCAGATGTAGGCTCCCGCTCCTCGCATCACAAACACGTCAAAGTCGTACCCCGAGCCGCACGCGTTCCTCCCTATCAGGCCTGCTCTGTATGCCTCATTGATAGCCACCTGGAAGGAAGGAGGAAAGAAGGAAGGAAGGAAGGAAGGATGGAGGTATGGAGGGAGGGGGAAAAGGATTAAAGGAAGAAGGGAAAGAAGCAAGGAAATATGGAATCAAAACCATTCACATGACAAACTACTTTAATAAGTCATGTAGATATAGTTCTTATTAACAGGTAAAAGGTTTAAAGGGCCACTCAATGGAATTATACCATTGTGGTTGAAACTATATAGCATTATGTCCTTTATTGTTGTCTGATCGCAGGTGTCCTGGCTAACCTGGCTAAAAACAGGTTAAAATAATACAAATTATATAAAATGTTGTTTTGGTACAAGACTTCATGAGCGCACGCCTGAATGCTGAGTGGCTGTCCCACTCCTCTCTACCCCTCCCCTAAAGCTCCCATGCAGCAGGCTCAGTGTATGTTCAACCCCTCCCTCCACCGCCCACGAGATGCTCTATAGGTGGTTGAAACAAGCCTACCTGCAGATTGGATGACTCATTGTAAAACTCCCCTCTGATGTAGATGTAGGCTGCACGGGCACCCATGGCCCTACCAGCCAACAGGCAGCCCTCTAGCAGCTTGTGAGGGTCATGACGCATGATCTCGCGGTCTTTGCAGGTGCCCGGCTCGCCCTCATCTGCATTTACCACCAGGTACTTAGGCCTGGGACACGAGAGAGGACAGGTACTGTACACTGTAGATACAGTCTGCAGTGCTATGTATTATCAGTGTGAACAGCTGATGCTTACGGCCTGCTTACAGTATGTGACCATAATAGAATTGAAGCTGTTGTTAGAGGCGCATAGCCTCGCGAGACCATCCTGATCTTGCAAGTTTCAGTTTAATTTCGCCGTGAGAATCAGTCTGGAATGCCTCTGAATCATTTTGAATGTGTCCGAGTAGCAACTGGACTTTCAATCAGCGTCGTGTTTTTAGCTATACGGGCGTGGTTTAGGTGTGCCTACCATGGTGCCGACAGCGAAAAGTTTCAATCTACGGCTCCCCAGATGGACTTGTGACAACAATTCCTCTGGCATGTCAGGTTAAGTGGCACACACTGCCCCTGATGTTATACCTGCCTTCGCTGGGCTTGCTCATGAAGCCCCACTTCATGCCCGTGGGAAAGCCAGCTCCTCCTCTCCCCCTCAGCCCGGAGACCTTCACCTCATTCAGGATCCAGTCCGATCCTTTTAGTACCATCTCCTTAGTCTTATACCAGTCTCCTCGACGGAGCGCTCCCTTAAGTCTGTTTGGATAAGATACACGGTTGAAATGAGGCACTAGGCTAAAGGGTCCGAACGTTTAATTGTGTCTGGTGCTTTTCACCTCCAGTCATGACAACCGTATAAATTAGTGAATATCCTGTCTTTGTCACTCAAGGGGCCAAATGTTCTCTTGTTTGGCTTCTCCTGGACAAAAATAAAGAAGTTGTGATCACATATACAGACAGGCCAATTAGTGACAGGATAATTTAAGCAATTATTAATTTATTGGGTTAACATTTCTATATGGGATTGTATATAAAACAAGTATTTTCATTTTGCTGTGGGTATAGGTAGTAGCCTATGTAAGTGGTTAAGGCTACCTGTTGACTTGCAGAAGTGGCAGTGCAGTAACACAAAGCTAAACGGGGGTCGATCTGGTGCGGGTGCGCACGTGCACTGAACAATATCTGGCGTAGCAGCATTCTACAGGTAGAAGAAAGATTAATTCAACGTTAAGGATTGGCATTCGCAGTCAGACAGTTGACGTCCGTTATAATGTCCCCAGTCTTTTAGAGAAAAACGTGTTATTCCAACGATGAACGGGACGACTCGTCAGACCGGGAATAAATACACGGCCGGTGTTGTGCCAAATAGTGATTTCCTGACAGAAAGTGATTTTGCGCTCTCCCGCGGAAGGCTGAAATCACTTTTTGGCAAGCTGAAATGTGCATTATGGCTCGTATTGGATATAGTCAAAAGGTATAAGGCCTGATTGAGCTGGAAACTACCTAATATAACCACCATGCATAAAAGCAGTGTGTGTCACAAGTTAGAGGCTGAAATCACTTTTTGGCAAGCAGAAATTTGCATTATGGCTCGTATTGGCTCTTCAAAGGATGTAAATACACAAAAAGGACTGGTAATAAGTTATAACCTGTGTAATATAACCCTCGTGAAATGAGCAACATGTACGTGTTTACGATTTCAACTGGTAAAAAAAAGACTAAATTGGGTATTCATATGACACAATTTTTTCACAAGAAGCATAAGTGTCACAAAGACACCTTTGCTATTATCGTAGACAATAACTCATATTAATTCGCACGTTTTGACTTAATGATCAAGAAAACAGCAGCACTTCGCGGGCAAGTGGCGTTCGGATATGCGATGCCACTAGATTAACAGGTCTGTGATGCCCTTAACCAACCAATAGCTTATGGGGATAGGCCTAAATATATACCTTCTTTTTTTTTTAAAGTAATGTACATATACAATGTAGTCTGTAGGCCCCTATGTGAACAAAATGTCGATCAAATAGGCTATAGGCCACTATACTGCCTCACACAAAACACCATGTCCCTAGCGTGTGATTTCACCAGACAACAGTATTGATGAGCAGTCAAGAGAAATATGTCCCTATTTTCTACCAAATCTCAACATTAAACTACGCCCTTGACAGGATCTACTAAAGGATATTTACCTTGCCAGAGTTGAAAGAAAAAAAGTTAATGTTGTCGATTAAGTCACTATTAAGGATTATCTTCTGAGTTTTGTTTTAAAGTGGCAAAAACGTTTGGTGCCCTAGGCTACTGATTATTAGGCGATCTACAACGACACTCACTCTAGTTTCGTTGTCTTAATTAAGATAATAGGATTAACTGGGCTACAACGTAACATCCTGTCCCACCTGCATATATCACAGCAAGGTGAGCAAGCAAGGTTGTCCTGATATTCACTGTTGCGACATTCTATAGCCTAGCCTACAGCATACCTTGATATTATTATCATAGCTTTTAATCTATTTAATAATAAAATAAGGAGTATTATTTCCAAATAATATCCTAATAATAATAATAATAATAATAATAATGGCTAGAATTTTGTTATTTGCCTGCAGGTTATTTTAAACAAATAAACACTCAAACAATCCAGGTTATCTTTGTTTATTGATTTTCTTTACATTATCTGAAACAAATGCCAGGAAAATGTATTCTTGCATCTGAGAATGTCCACTAAGAACTGAAAGACAAAAGTTTATCCCTGATAGTGAAGTCTCTGCTCAAACGAGACCCCTTGTCCCTTCACCGCAGCCAAGAAAACAAACAACTCACATAGAAATACACGCTTCACAGCTGGCAACTGGTTATACTGCATTCATTCACAAAGACCTCAAGAGGACAGACACCCTTCATATAGACTACAGGACCAACCTACATACTACAAGTTCCATTATGGCC
>JAODTR010006642.1:0-10688 GCA_025399935.1 Amblyopsis rosae | reverse complement strand
CTCTCGCTCCATAGTCCCCTCACTCGCGAACAAGACCCCGAGGTACTTAAACTCCTTCACTTGGGGTAAGGACTCATACATGTACAACTTTAATTAGCTCTCCAATATACACATTTGCAAATGCTTCTAGAAAAAACACACACAAAATGTACTATCAATGGCACGACAATAGAAGATATTGGCTATGTAAATGTATAGTATTAAAACATATATTTAAAGTTTAATTTAAGTGCTGTTTTAGCCCATAGGTCTCAGTTACAGGGGTAGGAGATGTGCTGGAAGAAACAATAGGACGGGACCACAGACACAGAGAGGAGGAGATATTGTTGCGGAAAGAGAGAACCATTTATGTCCATGTATAGTGTACTGTTCAGGTCCATGCATGCATCCCCTTGATGACACTCAAGTGTCAGGCACTGGAGAACAGAAGCATAGGAGCCCATATAACCATAGCCTATAGGCTCCTATGGTGAGACTATGTAGCCTAACTATGACTAAATGCTAAATGCAAAATGCATGAATATAAAAATAGGTTTTAAGTTTGACTTTAAAAGTTGCTACAGTAAGGGGCGTATTTAGTTATTTGGGGGCCCCAGGTGAAGACTAGTATGAGGCCCTCTTCACCCATCTCACCCAGCTGCTGTTTATGTATGTCGCATCCGTGTAAATACAATCGGGCTAGCCTCACCATACCATCCTTGCAAGCTTCAGTTTAATTTCTCTGTGAGAATCAGTCTAGAAAGCCTCGGAATGTGTCCGAGTAGCAACTGAACTTTCTAATCAGTGTCGTGTTTATAGCTATACGGGGGTGGTTTAGGTGTGCCGACCATGCTGCCGACAGCAAAAACGACCAGATGGTTCATCCAATCAACTGCCAAGTATTTATTTTAAAGTACAGCCATTCACAAACATGTCCGGCTCCCCAGATGGACTTGTGACAACAATTCATCTGGCATGTCAGGTTACATCGGGCATAACCGGCTATATTTAGACTGATTATCTGATCAACAGTCAACGCACATCAACGTGCACACTGGAATTATATCATCCACCATGGTATCATCCATCGGCCCACCCCTACTGTATTAGCCTTCCTATTTCAATGTTGGTGATTGCTTACAGAAGGTCCTATTCATTTGTTATTGTTATTGTAATTCTGGAGAAAGCTTGTTGATATTTGAACTCAATCAAATCAGAAACAACCCTCCCTTCAATGCTATAAACTGCTTTCTCAAAGGCTCCGCCCCACGTATTGGAAACAAACTGGCTACGATATTGTTTTGTGGTGCAGCCTGCACCACTTTGTGTTCCTAATTACTGAGCCTGGACTGTGTTCATCAAGCACAGCGAACAGGCAGCTAGTGGACCGCAAATAGATATTTAGTTGACAAAGTGTATTAGCTTACAATCGCTTACTACACCTTTAACTTGACACAGTCACAACACTTTTGATAATTGTTCTATTTAAAAGTTCTCATATTTGCATTAGAATAGTGCAGTACATTTTTCGATGGTATTTCATGTGATAATGCTCCATCATCAGGTTTTAAACTCTTACACATTGATATCAAGCTTGACTTGACAGAAAACTCACAATATAGGATATATAATTGTCTATATTATAAAAGAGGTTAATATATTATGTAAACATTTCATATACAATATACTGTATTATGCTATGTGCTATATGCTGTAGTCTATAGCCTACCTTTTCTATATTTTCTCTCTGCATCCCTTTTATTCTCAACGTCCCTGCATAGTGGTGGAAGGATGGTGGCATTTGTCGTTCTGTCTGTCTTGTCTCATTGCTTCTTTAACTCACAGGTGGAAAGGTAATAAGATTATGGTATTGTATTGGAGTCATACATATCTTATTTTGGTATGAAATATATTCAAATTAAAATTGCTCAACAGTTCCTGACTGAGTCCTAACTGAACTGGTAACATCATTACTATGAGCTCTGAGAAAAGGCAGTTTCAACATCGCTGTATCATGATGGTGAAATGGGCCATGTGTGTCAAACTCATAATCCACATCACTCTCGACCATAAACTGTCTCAGGTCCGGAGATAGTACTGTACGTTAGTTGTGTCAGTCATACAGTGCAAGCTGCAGCACACTTGATTGGCCATATCATTAGATTTCTGCAGAGAGTTTTCATTTAGCAAATTACATTTTTTATCTTTACCTTTTTGTCAAGATTCTGGCAGCATCACTCCTGCAACCTGAAGACTTTCAATACAAATTATATAGGAAGGCCAGAGGGTAGTATTATTAATCTAGAGGTGCAACGATACAAATGCATGAATTAAAGCCTAATTTATGCTTCAATGTCAAATAGGGTCTTCATTGACAGAATCGCTGAATCTTTGCAATGTTATCCTGTTTTACTGATGGACAGGACTATGCAACATTGTATAATTTGACTTAGCCTGGAAAGTGGAGAGCTAATATACAAAATAGGCTACATTTTATGTAATTGTACATCATATTTTGTCCTTACGATATATGTTAACTGCACTTTAAACTTAAATGTATTTTATATAGTAATAGTGTACACTAGAAAAATGTATAGGTTTCATTTTGTATCATACACAAATTCTCAAATAATTTATAAACTACATCAAAATGAATCTAATAAATTTTTGATTTCTCCCAAAATAAGATATACAGTAAGATAACTTTTCTAAAATGTTTTATTTTACAGATAAATTGAAAATCTAACAAAGCTGGCAAAAACACATGTATTGTGGTTCATTCTTAAGAGCTTCGTAATTATATAAAAAAGAAAAAAAAAAGAAGGTATTTTTAGAAAATATGTCACTCTCACACTCCCCATAACACAACATACTAATGTGTAAAACATGCACTGTTGCTTTTCTATGTGGACAAAGTTACCCCCCAAAATTCCTATATCCCATTACTTTACTATTTTTTATTTTGTGACGCTTGTTATTTCTGGTGAAACTGTATAATTTTGGTAAAACCAGGTGACCAAAAAATAAATCAGAAACATAAAATTCAGGTTACAGTAGTTTGGTCAAATCAGAATCACCAGTGATACTAGAATTGTTAAATGGAGCCAAAGGATTCTTGCACCCAACATGCCACATCTGTCCATTCAACACGAACAACCGCCCCAACAGCACAGAAGAGTGTGATACCTTAACCTACCATCACATGTGATTTCACAGGAAACAAATCACACCAGTTTGATGAGGGATGAGGTTTTGTTTTTACGATACTAATACTAAAGATATGCTAGACAGAAAACAAAGATCAAAATAAATGAAAACTATCAAAGTTTGGCAAAAGAATTACAGTCTGCCTACATGGAAAAAAAAATCTTTCATAATTACAATTCTGACAGCTGGCAACAATGAAATACAGTACATGAGGCCATGTTGGGAAACGCTGCGTGCATGTTGTGACAAACACTGAAAGACATTTTTCCATTAAGCCAGTAATTATTTCTGTATGTCCAGTACATATGAGTAAAAGGTCAATTTGCACAGCACAGGAACAAAGTACATTATGTTACATTTTAGTTATTCAGCTTTAATCCAAAAGCAACAACAGAGTAAGGATGCTCTTTGGGATTGTCATGTCTCAAAAGTGGAAGGTGGGAAATTATGTGGCAGAAAGCCTCAGAAGATTTTGTTGAGCAGCTTTAGTTTCAACTATGTAACAGTCATCGTTGGAATCCATGTTCCAACTCAAACCCTTTCCCCCTTGCCCAGCGTCCATCTTAACAGACATGTCCTTCACATTAGATTCTAAGCCATTTATCTTAGGTCTGAGTTGCACTCTCTTTGTGCTTGTTCCGATTTGTTTCTGTAGTCGTTGCAATTCCACAAACTCCCGTGCTTTGACACACTTGTGTTTTTGAAGTAACAGAGCAGTGGCAAACACAATGTGACAAACCCCACACGTTAAGTCATTGGAAGAGCCGGCAATGGAGGTTGTGAAGATCTGCGGGGGATTTTTCAGTGCATTTGTTGTTAGGGCCTTCACAGGCATTTTCTTTGACAGATCTTTGGATGGTTTGACAGGAAGTGTTTGGCTCCCTTTGAAAACAGGTGGTCGTGTACTATTGTTTGTATTAGCCTTGTCGGTCTTCCGTTTTGATGTTGGTCTTGCAGTGACAAGTTTGTATTTTTCAGAAAAGCTCGGAGAGTTACACTCATGTAGCACAGGCACAGACTTACTGGAGAGAAGCAGCCCACATCCTACACAACCAAAGACTTGATCTGTAGCGTGTGTGCTGTGGTGCAAGACAAGACTGCTTTTAGTTGTAAAGGTCTGCTTACATTTACCACAACTGTATGGCTTATTCTTTTCAAATTGACGTTGAGCTTTAACCAGCACCACTGGCTGATAGAGGGTCCAGAGATCTACCGTTGGTGCTGATGGAAAAACTGATTTACGAAATGAAGTTACTTGTGAAATAGAGGAAGGCAGCAAAGGCACTTGCGGAATCATCGTAGACTGTAAAGGTACTTGTGATTTAGACTTAAGGGTCAATGACGTTTCTTGCAAAGAGCTCATTCGAGGCATTAACAGGAGACCCTGATCTACAGATCTGCGCTTTATTAAGGTTTGCAGATTAGGCATTTTACCTCCCGTTTTATGCGACAGGCTGTGATCCAGCATGCTTCTGTATTCAGGAAACTCAGCTCCACAAGTGCAGATGTAACTTGCCGCTGGGCACAAGTGTCCCTCGTATGACATTTTGTCTCGAAACGTTTGCTCACAGCTGAAACACATCTCAAAGTAGTTCTCCATGAAATCATGTACAATCTGTGCATTCTCACAGAGGAGATTGTTTAATGTCTCTCTCTGCATGACTACGGTAGGCCAAACCGTGCAGTCTTCGGGGCAATGGGACCTTCGGTACAGGATATCTTTGGAGTAAGAGAGACATTTTAGAAGGGATAAGATCACAAAAGGTGCAATAACATTCTGTACGGTAGCATATTCAACTTTTGACTTATGAGATATACTTTTCTGGGAATAGTTCATGCATATCATTAAGTTATGATTAACAACGTAGGTTTAACTTACGTCATGCACAAAACAATCTGACTTTGAATGTAACGTTAGTAAACCAAGCATAATCCTATAAATCAATAACTTTAGCACAACAAACGAAAAGTAAAATAATTACAGTAAACACAAAGGCAAAATTGATCTCACCGACAGATGAGAAACAGCTTCACACCAAACTGGCCTTTGTCGCCTGCCACTGTTAACAGCCTGTCGTATGCTAAATAGCCTAGCTTGTAGCTAAGTCACAATAACGCTGCTAACAACGCGGTCAGCTATGCCAGCCTAAGAATAAATACTTTTATACAGCTGCTCTATAGGATAAAGCGTGGGAAGAAGCAGACCGTAACAAAGTGAATAACTAGCAGCGGTTTATCTTGAAAATGAGTTTGCTAACGCTAGCTGAAGAGGCCAGGTTAGCTCTTCTTCTACGTTACCCGACACTTACAGGCTCCCGCCTTTACTTTTTTTTTTTACGGCTGGCAAATCATATTTGATGGATTATCGCCACCTTCTGGACTGGAATATAAGCGATGGCTTTATTAAACACGGTCTCTAAGGAGTTCTTATAGTTTTGTTTACTTTGGAGGTCACAGATTTACACATGGAGGTCACAGATTTAAACCTTTAATATGCAAGTATGTGTAATTACAGAATTAAGAGCCTTACCAGTTTTCCCCATGCTCCTACATAAACCGGAGGTCTTAAATGCACACAAACATAAACTACATGGTTTAACCTGGCAAAAATACATATTTCATTATTTATCTAAAAAAAAAAAACACACGTAGATTAAGTAATTCTGCACAAAGCTTGTTTTAACTATCAAAACAAAACACCTCTGCCTTCAATGCCATCAGATGCTTCCTCAGAAGTGTGTATTATCTTACAACCACTATTACTCACTAAGCCTATTTTTTTATTCAATGCACACAATTAGAGTTCTGAAAATGACTAAAGGAGACTAAGAAAAAAAAAAATCACAAATCCATCACAGAATACAGTTTATTAACAGCAAGGTCAAGGAAATAAGATACAGCTCCACCAAATAATAACTTTGACTACCTCCAAATATTCAGTATTTTTACAAGTAAGAAGCATTGTGCTATACAAAATGAAATAACTTGTTTGTTTAGAGTCATATGAAAAAAGAATGATGCAAGGCAGTGTTTCCTCTAAATTCATTCACGTTTCCTCAAGCACTGATTTGAATATCGGTATGCACAATGAACTAGGCTTGTAAAAATGAAAACCGTAGTTAACGTAAAAAACAAACAAACCTAAAGGTAGATATACTATACAAGACAGTTCTCAGGTAGACTAAACAGTAATTAAGATTCCAAATGCACTTGTTTGGGCTTTTGCCCAATGTCTCCTGCCATGATGCGGTGAACCTTTCTGCGGTGGTTTTTGAGTGACTTAAGGCTAGGATATTTACCCTGACAAACATCACAGGTATGGGATTCTGACTGTTTGTGTGTAAGCAGATGCTTCTGCAGACTGTCCATAGTGCCATACCAGCGAAAACAAACTGGACACCGCACAGGTTTGATGGCTGGCTTGCAAGTTCCACTCCTCTGGTGAAATAGAAGACCAAACGCATTGGCAAACTCATTATTGCAGCGAGAGCAGCGAGTGGTTTTGGGCGGACCTGTAGCCCGGCCACCTTTGCACCGATTGTAAGATATGTGCTTTCGGAGAGAAGCGCGACTAGAGAAGGTGTTGTTACATCGAACGCATGCGATTCGCTGCTGCTTCTTCTTTGAGAGCTGCGTGGAACATGGCTGCTTGAGGGGAGGCTGGGGCCCTGACCGCGACGGTTGCTGCTGCTGAAAACGTAGCAGCAGAGGCTGAGACCGTTGTGGCAGAAGCCCCTTGTATATGTGGTGATGAGGATGCATGTGAATCTGCAGATGAACTTCGTAGTCGGCCCAGGAGCCGACTGTCTCGCCGCAAGTAGGACAGGTATACGACTCCTGCGCATGCTTTTGCAGGTGCTCAAGGAGCAGCTGTGGAGACGTGAACCCCGCGCCGCACTCGCATGTCACTCTCCGGGGAAGAACTGAGGGCAGTGACATGATGCCCCAGTTACTGTTGTCGTCCTGGTGCGGCCCAGCCTCTGATGTGTCGGCTGTGTAACTGTGCTGTGAGGTCCCGCGCTCCATACTCAACGGGTTGTGTTTTAAAATGCATTTCTTGCGGTGAATCAACATGTTATCTTTGCGACTGAAGGTCTTCCCACAGCAAAAACAATCGAAGGTAGGTTTTGTCTTATTGGTGTGGAAGGTTGCTGCACCGTAAACATGCTTAACCTTACCGAAGCTCTGTGCGGTAGTGCCTTGTCCTGGTTGTCTAAATCCACACAACATTAGGTGGCGCCTTAATGTAGATGACCGACTATAGGTCTTCTGACATCTGTTGCAAGGGTAACGTTTTATACCATCTTTAATAAAAAAGGCTAAGCCAGTGTTTTGAGGCAATGTAGAATTTTGTGCCAAAACAGAATCATTCCCCTCTGCGCTACCATTTGCATCCTCTTCACCACTAAGTGCATCCATTTCGTCATCCAAGGGCATTATCCATTTCCCTTCACCATCTCCCTGAGAATCTGCAGGTGTATTCCAGTTACTATCATCACCTTCCTGTTGTACTGAACTCTTAAGGGGAGACGCGTTCTCTTGTTGTGCTGGCATGGAAGCTTTTGTTTGGAAGGGCATATAGCTTTTCGCTGAACCTGACCAGGCAAATGAATGCACTGATTTTGCAGGAATGTCCTCTACTTTGACACAAGCAACAGCTTCTGTGTTCATGGCCCCGTCTACGGTCCCTGAATTAGCAATGCTCACAGTTTCAAAATTCTGCATTTGATCTTTCTGCACAGGGGAAGTGGTATTCTGAGGAAGGGATGATTGTTGACCCTGGCACTTGTGCACTTTGAGGTTATACCGCCGTGCATAGCTGTGCTTACAAACTGGACAATAGAAAACCTTTCTTGCATTATTATTTAGATTGTGTTGTTGCTTAAGGTTATGGAACGGTAATATCTTTTTTACAATGGGGAATTTACTTCTTAAAATGCCAGACTGCTGTTTCATCCTGCCCACTAACACAGGGCAAACATGGTTGTTAGCAAATGGCAACTTCCCAATGATCAGTTGTTTACAATTCCGGCAACACTTAATTCTCTCTTTCCTGTGCAAGAAATGGTGATCAGTCAAACTGTCTACATCTTGAAAGGCCCTGCGACAGCGACCACATTGATATTGCCCATGTGTTCCATTACTGGAATCAAAAAACTTTTGCCGCGTTTCTAGAAGGACAACAGGGGAAAAGGTCTTGGTCAGAGAAACGATACTCTTCTTACTAGAATCAAGGATCTTTCCAACAGAAGGGGCTTTTGTCTTAGCACCAGTTATTGTAAGTAGTCGCTTCAATTGTCCAGCCTTTTGTGAAGTCTCTGCCTTCACATCTGACGAAATCTCTACTGGAATGACTTCTGTTTTGACTTCAGTATTCTCACTTGGCCCTTGTAATTGAGAAGGCTGGAAGCAGTTCCTGTAGGCTGTAGCCAGCAACTTTATTGCGTTGGTATTTTTAGGCAAATTCTCAACGCATTGATTTTCAATGCTGGGGTTGGAATTCGTTTTTCCCCCAGAAGTCTGGTCCTCTATGGCTTCTGCCTTCCCCTCCTGTGTAGTAAATACTTCCCGATGTTCTTTTTTAGAATTATTTTGATCATCGGTGGGGTTCACAACATCAAGTACTTTATTTAGGTCAGAGTCTGCTTTGGTAGACTCAGGTAATTTGATCTCTGGTACAGGTGATGTTAATGCGTGTACTTCATTAGAGGGAGGCAAAGATGCACGGGGGTAACTAATTGCCAAGTGTGGTGGGGTGACAATTAGCTGCTTATTTTGTGTAGGAGAAACCTGATCACCATCTGACAGTACAGCGCCGCTTTCCACAGGATGCGGTTGCTGTGGGGTGGACAGATGCAAGCGCTTATGCTCCAACATAACATCAAAATCTTGAAACTCCTCTCCACAGTCACAAATGTAAAAAGAGGGTGCAGGGCTCTCAGGTTTCAGTAGAAGGCTAGGTGGCTGGTTGGATAATTCCTTAGTCATCACAACTGCTAGATGCTGACTGATGTTGGATGGTACCAAAGAAAGGTCTGGGGCTTTGGCAGGTGCCGTGGCGGCAGGTGCCGTGGCGGCAGCATGTGCTGCCGCAGCATGTGTTGCTTGATGTACTAGCAAAGAAGCGAGCCCGGTAAAGGTGGCTGAACATGCCATGCAGCGATACACTTTAGCAGGCATGTTTCCTTGTAATCCAAGCATGGTGTAAACAGCAGACAACCAGATTTAGATGTTAATCCAGGTGTATTCGGGAAGATGTCCAGGAAAGGCTGTTTCCTGTAAGACATACATCAAACATCAAAATGTTAGAGATACTGTACAAGCAATTAGGGTGGCAAATTAACGTGACATCAAAATTGATATTGGCCTTTTGATTTTCTTGATTGTTTCAGTACGCTGTTTTGGCAAAATTAAATTAACATTTTAAAGTAAATAATTTGACCAAATTAGATATTTTATGGTGATCTCACCAGAAAAATATTATTTTGTGGGCCTAAATGTTTGTGTATATAATTATAATTATTAAAAATAAGTCAATATAAATACAAGAAATAATTTTAGACAATTAAAAAATGTCATCTGATAAATTCTAGAGCTAAATAAAATATGACTCTTAAAGGATGAGTATGTAATTTGCTTCAGAAGCACATTTAGTAATATTTCTTGAAATCCTCTTTACACCCCGATAGCAATGACAAAATTAAATGCTCTGACAATACGATTAGTAATATCCGTCATCTGTGAGAGTTGCAGGAATGTGAAAACCACGCACAGTCATAAAGTTCGGACCGAAAGCGATTAGATGGCCCAACTGTCCGCTACTCTGACGGACTCATCCTATTCATTGCGCGTTCACGTGTATTGGAGGCGTGGTTTAGGAAGGATGATTGAGGCAAGGGGCGGTGCTTTTTTTCCCAATTGCATCTTTCAAAATCTGGCTAAGTTACTGGTTTTTCCAAGATGACACACTCATCCTATCCTTTAATTATTACAGTATGTAAACCATGGGCTACTCTTAAGAAAGTAATTGAGGCTCTGAGCTAATAGATGCCTACAAAGCAGGGAAGGCCATTGCAGCATGCAATTCCAAGTCCAAAATGCAATTAACTGCAATTTCAAATGTCATTAAGACATTGCAGTTAAGATAGTAGTACAAGTCAAAACAAGCACTGGATGACCAAGTCTTAGAATTGCTTGCATACTAAGCAGGAATCATATGAAGGGAAAATGACCTAAATAATTGTTTGCAAAAACATGACCTTCATGTTATAAGTCATCTAGTGCTGTACCAAACGATAATTTTTTTGGTCGATTAATCTATCGATTATTTTTCCGACTACTCGATTATCCTTTCGATTAATCGGCTAACTACATTATTGATAATATAGAAATCCAGTCGATGCCATAGGATGCTCCCTCAGAATCTGTCACCCACATTGGTAACACATAGTGTTGTGCGGCCTGCACCACTTTGTGTTCCTTATTACAAAGCCAGGGCAGTG
>JAODTR010006641.1:0-10689 GCA_025399935.1 Amblyopsis rosae | reverse complement strand
GCTATTTGTCTGTCGTACAATTAAAATATTGACATCAAATCCTATGGTCTAAAGCCTGTTCTCTGGGGGTTCACACTTACCTGCGCATAGCGTAACACAGTATTTATTTTGTTATGTTTTGAGATTGAAGATATGGCTGCTTAGCTGATAATAATTCTTAATAATTACCCCAATTATGGATAATAATATCTGTGTGAGCTATATCATACACGGGTAAATGATTTATAGTGCCTGTAGAGAGAAATGAAAGTTTACAAGTTACATAAGATGCTGACGATGGCTGTTAATGTCTCACAATGTGGAATTTCAAATCTTCCACCATTAGCAACGTTAATTTTATCCCCATGTAAGAGCCAAGTTCTCCACAATGATATAGATACATTAATTGCTATTATCTTAACGTCACTATGTATACAGTACAACAATTCCCCGAAGGAGGGGTCATTTTGTTTTAAAGGGCATTGAGAAATGCAACACTGAACATTTCACCGCACTGTTCAAAACGGGCTGACTGTGCTTGAACGTACTGAAAGGCAGAGTGTTCAGGCCCGGGACCGTTTCCACTCCGACTTCTGAGAAAGCACGTCAGACTCCCCACGTTGCCACAGATGGAGAACCAACCACACCCGCCCACACTCCGTCCCTGGGACCTCACTCTTGAGAAGGCCAACCATAGCAATAACCTCATGTGCTACTCCACTGGCCATTATTTTCTTTAGTCTGAATGGTGTTTAGGTTTTTCCAAGGTCGTCAATCAAGATTCTTTCCAGAATGGTGCTAAGAGCATGCATTTTTTTGGATAGAGTTCTATGCGAAAAAGAGTTATATTGTTTAATATAACAATTAGGCCGCATTTCAATGTATCTCAACGCTATATTGTTTAGATATGTATGCCCAATTTTTTTATAAATTAAAATGCACCTCATATCTGTACCATTGTGATTCTTGTTTTGTCCAATACAATTATTTTGCAAACAAAACAAATAAACATAATAAAAAATCTAGATACGTTTCACCGCCTTTGTTACACAAAATGTGTCTCTATTAAAGGTCTTCAATATTTTTCCGGCCACGGACCCCTTGGCTGATAGAAAACACAGGGACACTGGATCACATATCGTATGAAATATTTAGTTGCCGGACCAACAAAAATGTGTAGAGTGGCCTATAGTGCCATGTAAAAAGTAGGCCACTAACTAACCCGTTAAAATAATTGCAAGATTTATATATTTAAAGCACAGGTTGTATTTATGTTTGTGTGACAGAAAATAAGTTAGGGATCAAATAATTTGTAGGACCCCCTGCAGTACCTCTGAGGAGCCTTAGGCGTCTATGTATTGGTCTATTTATTGAGCTTGCATTGCTGGCAGATTGCTGTTAGGCTTCATCCCCATATAGTTAACAATCTTGTAAAATCCGCTAAAAGTCTGTAATCTTCACAGCCCTGGTGAATAGTAACACAAGCTAAGGGGCGCAGACCCTACCCAACACTATCTTAGCAGTTGCCATGCATTCCCAATTTGGGAGGCGGAGCTTCTTTTATGACATTTAAGGGAGAGGTGTTTTTGTTTTTATCAAGTTCACACATCAACAAGATTTCACCAGAAAACCTGACTTCACCTTTAATGATAATGGTTTGCTTATCTGTTATATATACAAATATGCCTGGATGCTACAGTTATTCTATGTCTACTGAAGGACATTACACGCCCTATTCAGGACATAGAATGTTAACCCCATCTACTGGTCACACATTGTTAATGCTTTATTGTAGGCCTATCTGAATTACTGGCACTAAATGCCCACACAGGGACATATTATTTGCTATATGTTAAATAATAACATCGGTCACTCACTAAAAAAACTTTTGGCCACAGTTCGCTCAGTTTAACAGCGATGTGGTTTAAAGAAGATCATCTGCGCATGCGAACAGGAATATATTGCGAGATTTGACGTCTGGCCACGCGAGATTATAGCAAGGAACTGACGCGTCTTATTTTGGTTTAGCTTTGTAAAAGTAACGATATATAGATTAACATTCTTGCAGAAAGTTGCAGTTGGGCACTGGCGCAGTATTATTCGCAGATCAAAGTGTGAATTTGACCATATTCCCGCTGCAAAGTAGCCTACTATTACTATGGGATAATATTTGTTGCATCCTAGCCTATTTTTGGTATGTCTACGTTGGCTTCTCTTCAGTATGTTGTAGCCTATCCTATACAGTGTAATTTGTCTGATAAGATTTTTACCTCCTATGTGGTCATAGCGAGGTATTATATTAATATAAATATTAAAGGCAATGTTTAAATTCACCAGTATGGAGAAGGTGAATGAGACAATATTGGTAGGTCTAAACAAATAAATAAAAACAAAAAACACTGTAGTAGATAGTAGACTGATCCGTGTGCACAACTGGTGCAGCGCTGTCAACATACTTGTCAACATGGGGTAGCTTCTTGATTTTCAGCAGGTTAAACGTTCTTATAGTTCTATGGTTGAACGACGGCTGTTAAAAAGTTGCCCTGTCAGTTTTCTTTACAATACTATATTTTGTGTAATACATGGGCTACACGAAGAATAAGTAGGCTGTAATGGTAGACATCTATGTGTTTTCTTGGTATGTATCCTACACATCTATGCGTGTCCTTGAATGTGCGATTCTTTTTCTAAATCCTTCCCCGTGGAACCCACACTGGTCACAGTAAGAAAACATGTAAGAACCTCAGTCCATAATATGCAGAATTATCTACAGAAGCCCAGTTGATTAGGTGTGAAAATATAACTAGATGTTCTATAACAGGACAGGGTTGAAACGGCACGTTTTAGTGCCCGTAGCAGCTGCTGCCGTAGTCCTTGGTGTTCCATGCTTCATCTCCCTAGTTGCCCAGTGGTTTACGGCTGGCCCAATGCGCCTGGCTATCGAAAGTACATTGAAGCTTTCAAACCGAGGTAGGCCTAACGGTTATTCGTTTTAAAATAATATAATTAACCATTTTATGATAAAAAAAAAAAAACACAAGCTTTATTAGGCTATTCTCCTTTTGCATTTATCATTAGGCGAATATACCTGACCAAAGCTGTATTGGAAAAACTGAAATACTTGCAGTATGGCAAGCTTTGCTTCCAGTGGAAGGCTTGGTACAAACATAATGACAAGAAGCATTTTGAAAAGGTGTGTGTTATATGATACTTTCTCTTCTTAGAGATATCTGACTTTTTTATACTTATAAGTTAAAAAATGTATGTCCTGTTCTCCATAGTTTGTGTGTAAAGTATGTTTTAATTAATGTTTATATTGCACACCCTGCAGTTAAAAAAATGTAATATGTTGTTCTTAAGGCAGTTTTTGTGCATTATTTTATATCTGGCACTTTGTGACTCCTGCTGCTATATAAATAACTGATAAATAAAGTTTACTTACTATTTGACCTATAATATATACTTCCATAGTATACAGTAGAATCACTGAAAATATGCCTAATGCCTGTGTTAAAGTATACAGTACTGTGTGTAGTTATGTGTGTGACTTGTGCATTCAAGTCATTTGCGCTAATTCAAAGGGCATCGTGTTCGGGCGTCGAGGGAACAAGCTGGACTTGTATTACTCGCCAACATCTGAGACGTGCTGCGGGGATGCCCGCGCCCCGCCGGTGGTGTTCGTCTATGACAGGACATGGGGCTCGGGACACCGGGCCATGTACTGTCTGCTGGCCCGGCACATGGCCCAGGAGTTAAGTACAACGGTCATCTGTCCCGACTACTGCACCTATCCCCAGGTACGAAGTGGGCCGTAGGATATACCAAAGATACTGGAATAATAACAGATAATAATAATTCAGCTCTGAGTTGTCGTTGTCTTGATGAATGTATTTAATGAAAGCATGGCCACGGAGAAGACATTACAGCATGCGATGTAGAAATGCTTCTGCCTTAGACGAGGTAGCTACAGATATTTATACTGCGACAGAAGGGAGATGGTGTCTTCAGAACGACAAGCAGTTTACAAGGACAACAAAGATTGTTTTTACAGTGGTACCCAATCAAGAGGAAAGGGGGATATGAACTGCAGCGAGAGAGACATGCTGGAGGGGGTTACAATTTAGGGTAGTATATCAAAGGTAAGGACAGGTCAACAAATGGTCTATGGTCTGTCTTCACCAGGGCAATAATCATAACTGGTACTTAGGAATTAATGGGTATTTTGAGTATATCACATAGGCCTATATAACAAATAATGGGCAATATTATGGTTAAATCCGTGGATTTACGTACATACGTATGTGACAGTGACGTGCAACATAGGTTCTCATGCTAAAGCCACAATATGTACAAAGTGGAGCATTTAAAGTATATAAATGTTATGATTTTGCTATGATTAATATGACGCTGACTGCTTGCAAACTTGGGCGATTCAACTGTTTAACTGGCACACCTAGTTAGCTATTTTTATTTTGGCACAGCGGTAGATCATGTTTTACCGGGGTACATCACCATGGTAACTTACATTATGGGCCTTCAGGATAACGGATCAGAAGGATGTGTTTTTATTTTTATCAGAACATATATTTTCTACAGCGGGAATAACTAAAGCAATATGCAGATATGACAAGTTTTGCTCTGTGACATTCTGTATGTACACCGTTTCTTTTTGCTGCGATTAGGTTGTGATTGTATTCACCATATTATCTCTCTCTGTGACATTGCCCAAACCACTCCCATGTTTCACGTGATTGTTTACCTGCATGCAGCCTTTACATACGGTAGCTTTAAATGTATTATCATGATGCTGATATACGGTATGATATTTGAAGATAGCATTGTTACATTAGAAATATACTTTTAATTGTGACACTGGTGCGATTTATTTTAAAGGGAAATGTGTTGGGTATGGTCCAAGATATTGCAGACTGTTTGCTTTGGGCTCGAGATCATGGACAACAGTTTAACTTTGACAAAGTAAGTTATGCTTATAATTGCTCATTCATTGAGAAATAAACTGTCCATTTATAATGCTGACCGCATGTATTATTAATAACGGTATAAAATTAAAAACTGGTTTACATCTTTAAGTTGAATGTGGAACAATTATTTTCTATTATTATTATTATAGATTTCATATATGACATTTCTCTGTCAATATGTTTTGCACGTAATTTCTGTCTTTGTAGGACAACATAGTGTTAATTGGCCATTCTGCTGGTGCACACTTGTGTGTATTGACCACTCTGTTCCTCACTGGGACCAGAGAGGAGCTCGTCATTGTGACGTCAAGGCAACAGGAGATTGCTTTGGAGATAAGAAGAGTTATTGGTAAGGTACTACTCGTGTTTTGGAAGCTGCTAATTATCAGTATGACATGAAGTAACAGTATTTTTGTACACAGTATGTCTGTTACATTGCGAGTATTTTTCATTGTGTGTGTGTGTGTGTGTTGGTGTGCATGCTCTTACATAAACAGATGAGCCCAAACATTGACCACCCTGCGTCTATGCAGCCCCATACCAGCAGGGGGCACTGTACCGTTATTGTGCTGGCTACATTACCTTCCTATGTTCCAATATTATTATTATTTTCTATGTAAAGATATACAGTAGAGGAGTAGCGACATCTAGAGCACAGAATGACACCACACTCCCTCTGTGTGTGTGTGTGCGCGTGCGTGCGTGCGTGCATGCATGCTTGATTCCCCACAAGCGTTGAGCCCGCAAGCCCTGGGCATTTCACAGATGGTCCAGCCATGTTATTATGGCCCTTGTCTGAGTGGCTAAGATCTTTTCTGCACTTTGACTAATGAGAACCAACTGTTGCTCTAGTAGACGCTTGCCATTTGTTAATAAATAAATAGATACATATGTTGTTTGTTTCATCTGTGAGAGTGCTCATTATGATTTGGCTTATCTGTGTATTTATTTTCTCGTGTTTCTGGTTTTATAGACATTTCTGTCACTGACAAACTCTGTGTTTTGAGTTTTGAGTTTCCCCACAAACGTTTGTAGGCCTAAAAGGTTTAGCAATAGCCAAGGACGATAAGAAGCGTCTCCTTCACGTTGCTTCACATTGAGTCAAGTCATCAAACGCAAACGTTCGTATGCCTAAAAGGTTTAGCGAGGACAGTAAGCAGTGTCTCTGCCATCGCTGGTGCTCCCAACAGGCCTGTCTGGCGTGTACGACACCGTGGACCATTACCAGCATGAGCGCATGCGTGCAGTGGAGTACGTCTCCACCATGCACAAGGCCATGAATGGAGTGGAGAACCTTCCCTACTACTCTCCCACGCACGTACTGAAGACACTTGGCCAGGATTAGCTGGAAAGGTGTGAGCACACAATTCTTTCTTACCATTGTTGCCTTGTTATTGCAACCTGCTTTGGTGGTTACATGCAGCACATTTGTACTGCATGGTTTTACACCATAAATATGTCTCATAATCTATTGGAATGATGATGGTCTAGTAGTCTGGGTATTGGGCTCCCAGCCGTAAGGTTGTGGGTTTGAACCCTGATGTTGACCTACCTGTAAGCATCCTTGAGCAAGATGCCTAACCCCGCTATACCCCCCTAACTGCCAACAGGAGTTGGAGTTGGTTGGTCACACCTTACATGGCCACCATCACCATCGGTGTATGAATGGGTGAATGTGAGGCAGAAATACTGTAAACTGCTTTGGATAAAAATGCTATATAAATGCGGCCATTTACCTATTATGCAATTTGTGCTGAAAAATTATGATATATAACATTTGATACTGCCTGCCACTTTCATTAAACTAAATTGTTAACAGCAAAAAAAGGGGAAATGACCCCGGTAGACCACAGTTAAAATGAGACCACAGCAAAAATGCATTTCAGCAATGCCTTTCCAACAAAATGTTTATCCTGCCATCTAGTGGCCAGAATGCTGCAGCTTCTTTAAACCCCTGACTGGAAAACTACCCATGGACCTTTTTCACAGGGTAATGACAGATGTAGCTCCTATGCCAGTGCACCTGGCTACTGGTGCGAAACTACTGAAGCGACCTAGCGAACAATCAATGCTGGCGCAATGGCACCTAAATGAACTAGACCATGATGTAATGAATGCTATCATGGCCTGTGTTTCCCATACAATGAAACTTCTGTGAAATAAATGTACTTTTTAAATTAACATTTTTTATTTCATGTATGAAATTCATGATTATTTTGAACACATACTATATACTGCTATAAAATTGGTATTACAGATTGAAAACCATTGACTTGGAGTGCTGTGCATATGGTTTAGAATGAATAATATGACTTCTCAATTGTCCTGTTATTTCAGACTGCCCTCTTTTGTCTTTCTTCATGGGACCAAGGACATCATCGTTCCTGTGGAGTCTTCAATGAAGTTTGCAGACCTGCTCACCTCGCTGTCCATGAAGGTCTCGCTCTATCTGCTGCCCAACGTTGACCATGCTGAGATAGTCACCGACCTCATGAGGACTGACCGGAAGTTCTACCATGCCATCTACAGCTGTATCAAACAAGAGTTTGGAAAACTTGTACCAGCGCGTAGGAGTGAAGAATAATTCCTTCAGTCCATACAAATGAATGCACTGATACGAAACCACATTTGGCCTTATTTGAACGGTCTAGATTGAGATCATGGGATCTGATTCCATAAAATGATTACGGTATGGTTCTTGTTTGTATTGCTATTTGATCCTGAATGTGACCATCCTGATATCACGAGCTTCAGTTTAATTTCGCCGTGACAACAATTCCTCTGGCATGTCTGGTTAACAGAACAGTCGCACTCCTCCCTAAAAAAGCTCATGGCTCACACCTGACCCTACCATACCTCTGGCCCAAGTTGGCTGGTGGTTCTATTTCAAAATGACACAGTGAGCATGGGGCTTAAACTGTGGGCTTTGGGGGCCCTATAATCAAGTATAGACCTACTGTACTGTACCTTTAAAGGTACAGTACGTTTGACCCTGTGAAAGAACAGAGAACCTGGATAGAAATCTCTTAAAGTTCCAGGCAAAATGATGGAAAGGGACAAATACAGACTATATATGCTACATTATTTTAGGAGAAGACTAGCCTGTTACTTTACACCAATATACTAAAGGTAGGCCATTATGCTAACTCTTTATGTTTGGGAAAGGTAAAATGTATTGGTTAGAAACGGTGTATGCCCCTCCCACACCTGTGAGTGCGGAGGCACACATTCCTCTCAACCCGACCTCTATTGTTACCTTCAAAGAGAAGCCCGACAGAGGCAGAAAGTCTATAATAGTGTATTATATAAACTTAGAACAATCTGAACAAGCTAAAACTCCATTGTGTGCTGTATGACAAATGTGCCTGACATTTCAAAAGTATATATTTTTGTATTTAGGGGCAAAAAATAATTTATATGTAGGCCACGTGATTGTGGGATTATTACATAATGCACGTACAGTAAGAATTAGAGCAACATAGAGACAAGTAGGGATTATATGACATGGCCTACTGCAGTGAGTTAGCTATAATTAACGAATAATGAATGCATTTTTAGCACAAGCAGCCATGACCAATGTAGGCTACTTTAGGCTGGCCCATCTAATCATCATAAAAAAGACCAGACTCTAAACCCCTTGTAGGCTGTCATAGCCCTGCCAAGTCTGCATTTAAGCAAATTGAAAGCTCAACTATTCATACAAGAAACATTTATTGAAAGCCTATACATTATTTGCATTTTGCAGTAGCCCATAGTCTATTCTGTATAGCCCCAGTTATATAATGTATGCAATAAATGCATATTGCAAAAGCATATTCTACTACAACTGTAATGCAATGTAATGCAAATATATAACAAACCTCGAATTTACAGAAAATCTTTACTAAGATACATATTAACTGCAATCTCAACAGTAGTCACTAAATAGTCACAATCATTAAGATGCATTCATTCATTACTATTTTACGCAAACAATAAATTATCCAATGAAGATGGAGGCACGAAACAGACACACTTGAGGCGGAGTCACGGAGCGTCTATTGCTCTCAATGCACTGGACCAACATAGCAGAGCACACCAGTGGAGCGCACACGCAAGTAGGGAGAGAGCAGGAAAACTTCTTTCAGAACTGATTAAATACGTTACAGAATACTCATAGACGGCTAAACTATATGTAAATATGTAACTACCGAAGGCCAGTTAAGCGGTAGCCTATTTGTACAGGTAGAATATGGACTCGTTCGGGAAAAACACCAAAACGTTGTGTATCTACGTTTTGCTCTGGTGGTCGTTTATATGGGAGCTGGCACTAGGTGGTAAGAGCACAACTTTTATGCATGGAATAACGATACGACATAGAAGAAAAACTGTAAAAATAATTAAGACTTTTTTGTTGTTAAGCACATTACTGTGCGTAATGATAGAATACTGTAGGCATCACTTGAGATGCAAAGAAATTAAAATGTTAACATAGATGTTCCTCGTTAATGGCTAACATGTTTTTAGCTCGTCAGAATTGTTGCAGAATAAAAGCAAAAGGCAGTAGTATTACTTCGCGAAATAAAACCGTTAGGATAAAATGGACTGCATTTAGATAGCGCTTTATTAAATATACGTAAAAGACTTGTATTTTTTACCGGGTGCATTTTGAAAAACATGCACACCACCTCATAACACTTGGTCTATATGATACAGTGGTAAATTGATAAACACTACCAAGTGAGGCGATAGACTAAATATTCTATCTCATTTATGTTTTGCATGCTATAATTACATAATATCACACTCAAAGAAACATTTGGATTTGCGTATTAGCCTGTCGCTCACTGGTAGTCACATGGCCTGCTAACAACAGACACACGTTGACAATGATGCTATAGTGAGTATCAGTATTAATACGCCGTAGTAGGTTACTGAAAATATGCAAATTAGGCCTAATGCTGCTGCTGACTGCATCAATACATCATGACTTGAGCAGTTTACAAGGCATTTGTTTGCTTGTTTGTTGATTGTTGCATTTATATTTTTCCTTTTAATGTGCTTAATTTTTTTCAGTCCCTACATCCTATAGGAGCCTTAAAAAATGTCATTATGTATAAATCATATTTACCAAATTCTTCTGATCAAAATGGCTACACTATAGACATTTGTTTAACCTGACTGCATTTGTGAATGATTGTATTCAGACTGTTGTTTTATGGTCTAGAAAGTAAATGCATTATATGAAACAGTTGGAATTGAATCAAGACAGAATAAAGGAAGTAGTTTGTTCTTTAGACTGAAAGTAATGTGTGAATTTGAAAAGGCTGAAATGGTAATTTCTAATTATTGTCTCATTAACTTAAAGTATACAATATTTATGACAAGTTCATGTCAGTCGGCTTGACAATCACATTTTGTTGCAATACAATTTATGTGAGATGAACAAACAGATGTTGACAACGTTTTCTTTTGGGGACATAATATCATAATAATGGGGACATAATATCGCAATAATATCGTCTGGTCACTTAAGTATCGTGATAATATCACATTGTGGGGTCTCTGGTGAGTCCTACCCCTACTAGTTATCCATCCATCGTCATCCGCTTATCCAGAGTCGGGTTGCGGGGGCAGCAGCTAACCAGCTAAACATTCTTGGCAAATGCTTTTCGCTTTCCCGAGCCACATTGGAAAGCTCTGACTGGGGGATCCCGAGGCGTTCCCAGGCCAGTGTGGAGATATAATC
>JAODTR010006640.1:0-10690 GCA_025399935.1 Amblyopsis rosae | reverse complement strand
CCCCCCCCCCCCCCCCCCCCCCCCCCCCTTCCATATATCGAATGCGGAAGTGCCGAACATCTCTGTTAGATTATATCATCTCTGATAAAGAAAAGGAAAAGGAAAGGAAAGGTACAAGGATATTAGGGACCTCGCCGTCTCACTGCCGAATGTGAAATTCTACCTCGGTGTGTTGGTGGTCAGACAGCTAATATGTATGGAGCGTTAGCCCTGCACTGTCAAGCACCGCGTCAGGAGAGGAGAAGGAGGATGGGAGTGACTAGCATGCTGAGTGTGACCAGACAACTGCCTGATGAAAATGATACCGCTAACAGGATAAGCCTGGACCCCAGAACCTGAACAAAGAGTAGGCAAAAGTGGCATTTATTACGGGCAGGGATTAGACACACCACATGCACACGCACGCACACGCACGCACACACACATGCACACATGCTGGGAGATAAAGTAAATATATTTTGTGACTGTATTTTTTATTTTTTATTTGTCTGTGTGAGCAAGACAAGTCTGCCTCACGCTTTGGTGATGTGCAATCATACACAGTTGCACACATCACTACACAGGTCTGTGGCTTGCAGTCCTACATTCTGAGCTAAGACAGTTTGAAAAAATATAATGGGTTTCTTGTTTTGTGTTTAGCAAACCTCGCATGTAAATATATACAGCCGTTTGTACAAAATAGTTTAGAGTAATAGCTGACTGTGTAGGACACATAAAGAAAACATCTCCAAAAAGTGGACAATATACTTGCAACACTTTATTATTTTCCTTATCAGTCTATTTTGAACTTGGTGTTTTGAACATTGGTATTAAATGAAGCTCTTAATCCGGCCTGATAGTGTATATCCTGTACAATTGTAAAAGTTGCCCTGCACTACTAAAAAAAAAAAAATAAAATAGACCCAACAAAATGATGATTATATTTCGTATACATGCATATGCTGTAATTTCCATACAGTATATTCCCAGCTGAGATATTGAGATTGTTGTAAAAATTGTCAGTCCTTTTGTTTTGTGATTATATCCCATATGCCAAGAGAGGCAAGCATGATTTATAGACCGATAAAACTAGGATTTAGACAATGCTTGTTAAAGTGCTTCCCACTACGCTAGTAATTAACACTGCTCACAATGATTAATTTATTAAGGAAAATTAAGTCACTGCTTTTATTTGCTTAGATGAAAGCAGATAAGACTGTTATACTGTGTTCTTAGCCTTTACTACAGGATTCAAATGCACTAGTTAACAAGACTTGGTCTTTTTTTGGATAAGAGTTCATAATTTCGGCCATGTACACATGGCCGTACTTGATTAGTCTAATAATGCATGCTGTACACACGGGTTATACGCCTATATAACATAACATACAATAGCTAATGTTGCTCTTTAATAGGGACTAAATGTCATGTGCCATATGCGTAAGCCATGCCAGACACCGATCGAGCTAAGTGCTAAGCTATAGAGAAGGCCTCTGTTTAATAGGCTAATCTGCAAAATGGCGAGGCGACTCGCGAGCCGTCGCGACAGTTGAACTTACGTTGGGTGTTTACGCTACACCTGTGATTATGTCAAGTATCAGCCTCTCTTGTGATCTGTCCTCCATGAGCATAAGAGCGTGAAGGAGCTCAGCCATGCGTTAAAGAAATGCACCACGTTTGGTACAGTACAAATAGCAGCCTCTCACAACAATGAAACATGGTGTTGTACACCTAGATATATTTATAAATATAACTTATACAAACACATAGGTTTATATGTTTCCTCCTTCTCTTCGTGATGTCTCTGTCTCAGGGTGAAGACGTCAAAAGGGGCCTGGAGTCTTCCTCATCCTGTTGTGTGAATGGGCGGGGGGGGTCTGTCGAGGTGAAGAACCCCGGATTGAAGTCAACAGGTGAGTGACACACTGTCATTTCGCCCGGCAAGTGCCTCCATCTTAATTCGCTCCCTGGACGGAAATGACGTAAGATGAAGAATATCACTGGCTATAGATATCTCTGTACGCTAAAACACGTTTAGCTTAGCTACATTACACTGTTGCCTGAGGGTTTTATTACCTTTAGTACAACCATATATTTTGCTTACATTACTGTAATATACTCTATATGAGACAAAATGCATAATTTTACTTGCCGTTTGGTTCTTTTTTTTATTTTAATTTCTTTGTTCAAAAAGTTATACTTTCAACTACATTGCTGTGTTTCCTTGGTAAATTAGCTAACCAGGTTATACTAAGCACACATTGTGTAAGAATGGTATTTTTGTTTGCTCGGACATACTGGGTCCCCCATACCAAGTTCCCAGCGAATGCGCATGCTTGATAAATATGCGATGGTAACGGTTTGTGCGTGACGGGGACGGGGACGAGGAATCTGCACACCTCACAGACCAGGTTGATTTCACCAGCTCCTGGGGGCTCTGAATAACAAGCTGCTGAGGCCGAGTGTCTGTTTGTGTTTTACACAGAGGTCTGGGTCATTATGCGGACCGACAGACAGCTGTGTGTCCTGTCGTTACCCCAGGGGCTTACCTCGGCCAGCCACATGGTATACATGGTCACGGACGCCCTCCACAGCTCAGTGAAAGGCAACAGATACACGCCACCACTTGGGGGGGGCTTTTATGATGAATGTTGTTGTTCAGTGTACCAACAATTCAGTGCTGTATTAAATGGGGCGGGGGAGGGACGGGATTAAGATATGAGGGGAAATGTAATTGGTCAGTCCACTGTATTATAAAGTACAGTTAGGGATTGTGTGGTTTAGGATTTGGGACATGTACAGTAGCTAGCATAACGCACGCGTGCGCACACAGAATAGATAAGAGTTCATTTTGATTAGAATAGTGCGAGTGCAATGAAATACGATGGTGGCCTGACTAACATCTGCCCAGCACACACCGAGTGGGATAAACCAAAGCAATTATTGTGGAAATGTCTGGCGAGGTACACAGCCAGAGTTAGCGAAACGGTTATGTGACACGAACAGGAATATGACATTATTGTCACTGTTATTCAAAGATATCTCTCTCTCTCTCTCTCTCTCTCTCTCTCTCTCTCCCTCTCTCTCTCCCTCTCTCTCTCTCTCCATCTCCATCTCTATCTCTCTCTCTATCTCTATCTCACTCCGTCTCTCTCTCTCTCTCTCTGCTCCGTCGCTGGAGGGGTTTGCCTGTGTAGAGGGAACATTTAGTGGGGCTTGATGGAAGGGCTGCATTCAACCAAAACAACAGCAGTTTCAGTGGAGGAATGTAATCTCTGAGGTTAATGGCCAGATACTGTCTGCAGGAATAGGATGTGTGGCAGCTCTGACACTCGGGCGTCAAAACCTGCTGCTTCCAAAATGAAGCGTTAGCACTCTCTGGAGCCTCGTGCAGTTTGTGTATGCTGCACTACACCAATACGCGCTACCTAACGAATAATTGCTTTCCTCTGTGGCATGCGAGGGGCGCGCACATTCTGTTAAACTAGCCAGAGGAAAATAGGTGGGGGGGGGGGGGGAGGTCCCTTCCTGCCAGCGGTCTTCGTTCTCTCTCTTCGGGTGAGATCTGGAACTGATATGTAGGAGGCCTGTAGTAAACGAACAGGAAGGACAAAGGGCCCGGCCCTGAAGTCGTAGGCTCAGTCAGTTCACGAACACACACACACACACACACACACACACACACACACACACACAGAGTCATGCACTCACACGCACTTAAATCTCATTATTTGCTTCTTTCTTAGACAAGTTTTTTTTAATACACTTGAGATACTTTGATATACTATATATTTCCTCCTGCTCTTACAGCCAAAGTAAGACCAAAGCACCTGTCATTTAGTGGCCGGTGGTTTAGACATCTCCAGGTCAACCCCTTTGTATGTACAAATGCAAATGCACTGATTCCGAAAGCATGTTATATTGATTAAATAGACCCTTATAACCTAGATACTGTCAAGTACTGTAGTACTTGTTTTCTTGGGTCAAGTGGAAGCACATTGTTGTCATTCATTGCGACTCTCCCAGGGCAATCTCTACCCCAACAACATGATGTTGCGGTGATAAAGCAAATGATTTATAAAGACTGTACATACTCAGGGCAGATTAGTGACTCGAGAATTATTCATTAGTGGGGGAAGATAAATAAACAGAAAAGAGTGTGCAATAGTGTATGTAGACTTAAGATATTCAAAATCAGCGTTGTGAGCCAGTTTGTTTCCTCCCAGCTATACTTGGTTGTCAATGCTATCGCATTGACATTTCTTTGTTTCTTTACCGTCTGTAGCTATGCGTCAACATGTTCACATGTGATCGTATCTCCCGCCTTGCTAACATCGATGCTACACAGCCGGTTGAAAGAGCTTCTCGGGGAACCTCGGGCATATCGGTTGAGGGCTCTGGTGGAGACATTCCAGGGTGGTATCCTTCCCGTGAGAGAGTGGGAGATAGCATGCCAGGGTGACAGTTGAATTATTAGCCCATTAGTCACCGTGGAGAGAGGCGGACGAACATGGCATCCGCCAAGAGCGGCCCTGCGCGCGTCTCCTTAAGATAGCCCCCCGCAAACCGGCTTGGCCAGGAACCGTGTAGGAGGTGGGAGTTGGAGCCCCCACCCCCCTCCCCTCCCCTCCCCTACCCCACCCCACACACACCGACCCCCCCTTCCCTTGCTCCGGGGTCAGGGAGAGGAGTCATATCTATCCCAGCGCTCCCTTACTCTCCGGCGGTGACCCGACAGGCTGTCCTGTGAACAGAGCAAGCACAACAGAGGCAGGACTCAGCGTGCCGGACTAAAAATAGATGTGGCGTCATCTCTACGCACCCGTCTGTCTCTGTCTGTCTGTCTGTCTGTCTGTCTGTCTCTCTATATATGTCGCTCTCTCTCTGTCTCTCTTTATCTCTCTCTCTCTCTCTTTCTGTCTGTCTCTATATGTCACTCTCTCTCTCTATCTCTCTTTCTCTTTATCTGTCTCTCACTCTCACCAGAGACTGTTTGAATGTCTTCAAAGAGTAGCGCAACCCTTGGTGATCAGTCAGTGACGCGCCGAAGCATGTTGGATTGACAGAGCGGCTGC
Source organism: Amblyopsis rosae (assembly GCA_025399935.1). Lineage (NCBI taxonomy): Eukaryota > Metazoa > Chordata > Actinopteri > Percopsiformes > Amblyopsidae > Amblyopsis > Amblyopsis rosae. The sequence goes on along the minus strand of JAODTR010006640.1, from coordinate 5,636 downwards.
GGCTCTTCAAACTGTCCGTCTATTGGGGACAGATGTTGCGCTACATGGTAGAATCTGACTAAATGCCAGGAGGAATATCTCGAGACATGCTTGGCTCCCAGATGAACCTGGCAACCTATTCAGCATTGAATCTTAAAGCCGGAATCAAATTTTACTTTGTACAGTGTAATATATCTGTCCAGCCGTGCTAGAACAAAGACCTCAAAGAAATTAGAGAAGATCAAACTAATTAAGTAGCGCTCACTTCCTTTTGAAGCAAAAATTAAGCTGATATTCCTTTGAGACCCCAGCCATAGATAACTTGTCAATTTCCTGCCTATGATGAATAGCCCTAATATGCTATGCTTCAAAAGCCAACATATTAATTAATGGCTCGGCATAATATGTCTTAAGAACACTTGGCATTGAGATTCTGTTGGCTTGTGAATGGTCTACCCCCATGCTGTTTCTTATACATAGCTTGAAATAGGACTACATTAATGGTCCTTTCTCTGCTAACGCGACCATATTACTATATTTCCCCTTTGTCGTTGAAAACAGCTTTTGTGGTCTCATTAGTTTTGGCACACTCTTGTTTGAGAATATGAGCAGCAAGACCACGGTAACCTTGAATTTTCCTCGTAATTTTCTCGAACCTACATCGACTGTCACCGTTCTAAGTAGATGCTGTTAAACACGTTGCTTGGGAACATATCAGTTGATGTGAGTGCTGGTCATCTAGGCAAGATATGTGTTTACTTAGTGAGGACATATCTGACAAAGTGCATCGCTAGCTTTACTATTGATTGTATTTTCCGAACGTTAAAATGTTTCTCCTAATGGTAAGTTAAAGTACTGTGTGCAGCCCTATACGTGTTACTTTATGCAACATCCACAGCATTGCTACCATTGGGCGTTATATTACCAGTATCCATTTCCTCAAGTATACTGTGATTTGCATGATTCCTCCATTGACTCTTCAGGAAGGCTAATCCTCGTGATAATCGCGCTGGAGATGATGATTAAGCCACCACGGTAAAGCAGATGCTTTATGTGCTACGCAATGACAGTAGCAGAGACGGGGGTGGGGATAAGGGTGTCGGGGGGGGTTGCGCTATGGGCTGGCAGCAGGGTACCATGAAACATTCACCCACCTGGGGACTGTTAGCGCATGCTGAGCCTATAATGAAGCACGGACGAGAGAGCCCTTTTAATGGCTGTGTTAAGACCCGTTAGGAGAGCGTCTCTGTGCTGTCCATAGTACGTCAAAGGGATAATTGCGTATTGCGATTTAAAAGGTACACGCCTCAGTTTGTGTCGGGAATGGCCATTGTGGTTGAAGTGCAGTGGTTCCGAAAGCATTTAGTTTTAGTTTGAAGCGCACGCATGTCCATCGAACACAGCGCTGACATGTCTTTTCCCCCCTCTACCTCTCTCTCTGCGCTCACACAACGTAAACATAACACAATCGAGGTGTGTGCTTTTTAAAAGGCCTACAGTAAGAGACCCTTTTCCAGAGTTTGATTGACAGCCAATCTTACTAATCAGAAGGCCAAGATGTTGCTATGCACAGCAGTGTTTGGGATAAATAAGAATCACTTCAACTGGAATCACTGTCTCTCCATCAAATCTGTTACCTTTAAATTTACTGTATATTTGGTGGATGGATGGATGGATGGTATATTTGTTGTGAAAAATGTCGAAAGTATGTTGTACATGAACATGTAGACACCATAGACACAGCAGATATCCTTCCTAGACTGACTGGATGTAGCCTATACAGATCTTTCAATTTCCTGAAACCATGCAGGAAAACTAAACTATGCTATGGACAGCCAAACACATTTGTTTTAAGGTAATATACAGTAATTACTATGCTGTGTCCATTTGAAATTTATAAGAGTCCACCATTGTAACCGGAAGAATGTAGTAGCCTGTTTACAGTCTACCTGATGGCTACTGTTGACTACTGTTCTCCCCTCAGTCATCCATCCAAAACAAAATAGGTGTTTGCTGCGTGAATAGTTTCACTTCACCTTTGATCTGATAGGCTTTGTGGTGATATTTCTCATTAATTGAAAATGAAGCAATCTAAAATTAGACCGTCTTTAAAGACATCCTAACAGTAGGATTAACTATCATATCAATACTGTAGTAAGCCTATTTTTCTAGATAGGCGTTTGCTGTGGGGTTGTACCGGTATGATAGGCTACATTAAACGGTTTTATAATCTTTTGAATTAAATAGTACTTAATTTAAATGAGAAACTGAAACCATCAGGTATCTTAATCCTGCCATCTTCTGATTTCTTCCATTATTGTTAATGACACAATGTTGGATTGACATTATCAAAGTAATCTCTGGTGTTATGGGCAGCTCAGAGCCATGTGGGTCAGCTGTCCGACACAGACCAGCCCCTAACTCGCTTCTGCTTATGGCGAAAAGTCCAATGCGTAGGATTACAAAGCAGTAAAGACTTGTAATAATAATACCAAGTAAGCACATACCTTTTATGGGGGGGAAAGGGTTTGTTATAGGAAAACTGGAGGAGTAATATAAATGTATCACTCTGAATGGCACCACAGGTGGCGGCAGGGGTTGTGCGTCTGGTTACAGGCGCGGTGTGGCGAGGGCTGCTGCTAGCTTGGCAGCAGAAATGCGAGCTATTCGCGGCCGTCAGTCGCAAGCTAGCTCGGGCTGTTGACACAACAGAGCGCGGAGACGTCCCCACCTGCGCCGGGACGAAGCAGTTGGCCCTCACAGAGACACACCCTGCTCACAATGAAGGAGCGTGTGTTAAGAGGCTAACACGGGTACGGTTGGGTTACCTCGTTATTGTTGTTTGTGTAAATAAAACCTGCTATTTATCCAACATGGACAGTCAGGTGATGTTAAATAAGACATGACAATTAATATCTCATTTGTTTAGCAGAAAAACAAGTGAGAGATAGGGGTGTGTGTGTGTGTGTTGGGGGGCAGGGGTGAATAATATGGGTCTGAAAGAGGCCCCCGACTATCTTTCATGAACACCATGAAGAGGAGGAGAAGGCAGAAGCAATATTTAGACAGCTGCACGAGTCATGTCATGTATTCCTGTCAGTACTGGGGAAACGGAGTGCGTGTGTGTTTGTGTGGCGGGGGAAAGGGTGTAAAGAATATGTTGGTGTCCATGGTGGTCCAATGCTTGCAACACCCTCAGACAATGGTTTACAACAATATTCATAGACTTCAATGTATATATTGTAGTAGCCTATATGTCTGAAATCAGTGGGGGTATGTGTAATTTTAGCCCAACGCGCGTGGCCTTACATGATTTAATAGACCTATAAACGGCCACTGATCTGCATTCTATAATCCTCCTTCACTGTAAAATGCTCCCTGATAATAGGTAATATGGCACAGAGCTGTCGCCCCCCCCCCCCCCCACACACACACAGTAGTCCCGGTTGTGTGTGGCAGCTGGGTCACATGGTCTCGGGTCTATGTGCAAGACTGGTCCCCGTGCGTTGACTGTCGTGAGGCAGTGCGGTGCGTGGCAGCTGATGTCTCTGGTTCACTGGGTCGGGGTCGGGGCGGCGGTGGTGGGGGGGGCACTGAACTGAGCTGTTTGTTTGCTCTCACAATGAATTTGCTCACTGGGAGTCGACACAAAGCCTCCCCGTCCCCGTCGCTCGACTGCGTTGTTGTGGCTGTGAGGCCGTCTTTGTTGCTTCGTCATCATTCGGCGGTGACATTATTTCCTTGACACAATAGTTGATTTCACCGCTCTTGATTTGATTCATTCGTTAACGTTAACAGCTAACACGATTTATTTTTTATTTCGGCACAGACTGGTGGTGGTGGTGGTGGTGGGGCAGATACCAGTGGAATGTGACGCCGTCTTTTTGAAAACTATTTCAGCATAGCTGCAGGAAGTATTCGTGTCTCTTCCAGCGGCGAGGAATAGCTGTACAATGCTGTAAGATAGCATCTTAGTGGATACTTGTCCACTTATGCCTTTCATTCAATCATCTCATTAACTGCCTTATTTATCTGATTGTGGGTTTATTTGTGTGAAATGAATGCGCTACCTGTAGTTCCACACACTCGCCTATCATCACAGCAATGACGACACCTCACAGCAACGGCTAATTGCTACTGGATTTTAGAGCAGTCTCTTAAGACACTGACCTTGCCAACCATAACAGATGAATGTTACAAGGCCAAGCTCTGAGGAAAACAGGCTTTACGCGGGCCGAATAAATTATCCACATCGACTGCGTTTTGCCGGCTTCTGAATTCAGCAACATCTATGAGGGCATCTGTGTGAGGAATGAATCCCGATAGAACATTGTGAAAGAGGCCATGAACCCTCATGTACCACACAGCACAAAGGAAGATCGGGCACAGCAGCAATATACTGTACTGTGTATATGTATTTACTGAATATTTTGTATCACTTTGCGTCTTCATCAACAGTAGTCTAATGTTATGTACAGTAGTGAGATGTAAATATTTATAATGAGGAAATGGAGAGGTTAAAAACCCCGGGATAACATTTTGAACAGCGTTTATTTAGAGCCTTTCCTCACAATATTTACATCTCTACGAACCACTGTTTAGCTTCTCCAGCTCTATGTTTTACTGATAGGCAGCCACCAACCCACGCAGGTTATATAAGGCAGGAGCACTGTAGGATGCACTGTAAATATAATTGCATTAGTTGGGGAAAAAAAAACTTTTTTTTAAGTACCTGGGGAGAATCTGTTTATGTGGAATTTTGTTAAAGCAGCAGGATGTTGATGCGTTGCTACGGTGACGTAGAGATGCCCTGTTTTGCTGATCCTTAGCAACTTGAAACAAAATAAAATGTATATTTAGCCAAATATTTTCTAATTGTCAGTGCATTTAAGTGAATGTAAGTTAGAAGCTAATACGCTAGGAAGGTTCTGCTTTTGTAAGGGTCACTTTCACTTACTGGGAATGTTTGTGCATGTGTCACCTTAACTTACTAGGATGAGATTATTCTGTCGCTGTCTTTTAAATAAAGTTTCCAGGGTGCAAAACATCTCCCACGCCCTTGTCCTACCAGCATGTGTGTGTGTGTGTGTGCATGTGTGTGCGTGCGTGTGTCTGTGTGTGTGTGTGTGTGCAAATTGTAACAGCAATAGTAACAGCAAAGTGAGGGAATCTTGTTGCATCTGCATTCTGCTAATTGTAATGAGAACCGGAAGCCAGTTGTGTAGGCTATCCGCTCTGGATTGCTAACACACAAACACACAAAGAGTTCTTGTGCAAATGAGCAGAAAAGGCTGATCGCACCCCTAAACACTATAATGAATTGAGACGAGGGATAACACAACACAACCTTGCCTCAAATGCCAAGCCAGATGCATATTTGTCTGCAACTAGAGGTTCTCAGCATGGCCTTCGAGCCAGCGTGCAAACAATCTGGTCTGTGTGTTTCCATTCATATGAGCCAGGAGTGCTATAGAGGCTGTGTGCCTGTCCTGGTATTTCCTGAGGCTTCGTAAGCACACACGTACACATGCACACACAGACACATGCACACGCACGCACATGCACGCACGCACTTGCATGCACACACACACACACACACACACACACACACACACACACACACACACACACACACACACACACACAAACACAAACAC
>JAODTR010006639.1:0-10690 GCA_025399935.1 Amblyopsis rosae | reverse complement strand
TTCATTGAAGAAAACTGTGATTTTCTTTCAAAAATTAGGAAATTTCTAAGTGACCCCAAACTTTTGAACGGTAGTGTGTATGTATATATGTATATATGTGTGCATATGTGTGTATGTATGTATGTATGTATATATATATATATATATATATGTGTGTATATATGTGTGTATGTATATATATATATATATATGTATATATGTGTGTATGTATATATGTATGTATGTATTGTGTGTGTGTATATATATAATGTGTGTGTGTGTGTATATATATGTGTGTGTATATGTGTGTGTATATATATATGTGTATGTATGTGTGTGTATATATATATATAATGTATATATGTATGTGTGTATATATATGTGTGTGTGTGTATATATATATAATATGTATGTATATATATAATATGTGTATATATGTATATGACAAACACGATAATCTCAGTTTTATTTATATATATATATATATATATGAGAGATTTCACTCTATATTATGAGATGCCAGTAGATATTTAGAGATACCTGCATAAGTGCGTATAGAGATACCTGCATAAGTGCGTATAGAGATGCATGTACTGTAGTGTATACATTAAGATACCTGCTTTAGAGATGCCATTTAGTGATGTCTGAAGTGTTAGAGATTAGTGTATATTAGAGATACATGTATCTCTAATATCCCTGCATAACTGCATATATTTACATACACTGCATATATTTATAGAAGTTATATTTAGAGATACCTGCGGACATTTAGAGATGTCAGTTAGAGCTACAGTAAGTGTATATTTAGAGATAACCTACTTATATTTAGAGATGCCAGTATATATTAAGAGATACTGTACCATCATAAATGTAAATTTAGAGCCTATATATATAGAGGGTCGGGAGAGTACGGAAGCCCCGTTGAGGAGTAACATGTCTTGGTCCCGCCATTAATGATCAATGGCACATTTTAATATATTGATGAACGCCTAATTAGAACTTTAATTAAACTTCCAAATTAGATTGAAAGCGAGAAAGCAAACTGCCTTTATTCTTCTAAATGAACTGTGGGGGTATTTTTGCATAACAGAACCGACCACCCGATAAAACCCTTGATACCTGCAGATGGGCTTAAAAACACAAAGCAAGCCGTCTGCTAGACGACTGGTCAGAGAGAGAGAGAGAGAGGGAGAGAGAAACGCACCGTGAAATGCCAGCACACAGGGGCGAGCGACTCTCGATCCGTCGTGACGCTGTCCCCATTCTCTTTTAACGCGGCGTAAAATGATTTCCCCCCCGTTGGTTTCTATAGTCTCTGCCGGTTCTAGCAAATATTAATTAGGCGTAAATGCAAAATCACAGTGACTTGACGCCATTGGTCACCTTTAGCCGTGTCAATTTGAATGCCTGGCATATCCGCGATTCATTCATTTGTCGTAATGGGATTGCGTTACTGTTGTAGTGCTAGCAATCAATAAGCACATAATAGACTGGACCTCTTTCATCTCCTGCCTTGCTCGTGCCTAGCGCTCGGCTAATGGCGTCTCTCACTTCTGAGGCATGGAAATCTCCCGGCGGTCCAGGCAGTGTTTAAGGTTCATTAGGACTGACCTTAAATGTGCTTAAAAGAGCTGCTTCATTCTGCTGCCTGGCACATTACGGGCCGCTTGTGTGAAGCAGCGGTGTGTCGTCGGACGATACAGGCCGGAGATCAGTCGATGAATGGCTGGTAAATGTATTCCGAGGGCTGTATTTTCCAGCATTAGTCTGATTTGAGCCTCTGATTGTGTGTAGTGACACTGGTGGAGGAGAGTGTGTGTGTGTGTGTGTGTGTGTGTGCTGTAATGTCTCGGTGGAGATCAATCTGATTGGTTCCTTTCCCCCTGCCGGCCGGCTCCTCAGCTGTCACGGCAACGCTTGCTGAAGGGTCGCAGGGCGGGAACGACACCTAGTAGTGATCACAAGCGGCCCGTGATGAATCACACGGCGGCAGGTTCGATTGTTTTTTTTTTAAATATATGTTCACGGGACTCCTGGAAAGAAGGAAGGTGGGGGGGGGGGGGCCGGGACTGCTGCCTGCTCCTCCCCCCATTGGCCCGAACCTGATCCCAGTCTGTTGCTGGAATGGTCCATTTTCTACAGTATATAGGGTCTGTATGTGTTGGAATGGTCCATTTTCTACAGTGTATAGGGTTTATATGTGTTGGAATGGTCCATTTTCTACAGTATATAGGGTTTATATGTGTTGGAATGGTCCATTTTCTACATTATATAGGGTCTGTATGTGTGTTGGAATGGTCCATTTTCTACAGTATATAGGGTCTGTATGTGTGTTGAAATGGTGTATATCTGGTGTGAGCAACCACTCACACTATGTATTGCAGTTATAGTTTAAGTTGCGGTCACCTTGGGGGTTGCTGTTTCAGAGACGCCTTTCTATCTGAGATGGCTTCATAAAACACCTACTGAACTAACTCAAGGAGTTGTGAGAAAGAAATGCATTCATGTGAGACCTTTGCTTTAGCGACAAGGAGAAAACCACAACTGGAACACCAGAATATGGGAATAAAACTGAAAACATGGACTGGACGAGACTATCAAGACATAAGAGTTAGCTGTGTGCAGGCAGGCAGGCCGGCAGGCTGACTGGATCTTAGCGAGCACAAGAGGTTGGGAAATGGAGTAACATGGCAGGAGAGCACTCTGTTTATACATGCAGCTTGTCAACATCCACTTTGTTCACTTAGAGACAAAACGCTTTACTGAGCAACCACCAGGCCTGCTCTAAACACAACCAGGAGTGACATAACCACCAACTAATATAGCTTACTTTACACATTAGGAACCGGAGCATTCCGAGTGTCTGACACTACTGTCGGGTTAATCACTCATGATGAAAGCCAAAACAGGGAAATATCTTTCTCTCGTGCTTCCATAGGACAGGAACATTGTTTTTGGTTTGTGTTTGTTGTGAGTGTTTTTAGGGACAGGGATGGGATTAATTAGCATTTTGATTTGGTGAAAAATATTTAAATTCAAGGTTAGGGTTAACCATTAGTTTATTCTATGAACAGAGTCGATGGGCTTTCATTAAATACGTTATATTCATACATATTGTATGAAAAACGTTTTTTATTGTATTTATTTCTCCGATTGTACGAGGTTAGTCTCATTGAGATACAAAATCTATTCTAAAAGAGACCTGGCCAAAATAGCAAATGGGTGATTATCAGGTAGGGTATTTATCTAATTTTCTTTATAACATTTAATATAAGGACATAGGACACTCTCACTTCAGGACACTGACGCCATGATTTGTTTCTTAGTATAAAATCCTACCCTCTGTCTTTAGGCAGAGGAGAAGGATAACATCCTCACTTTGTGTGCTCACAGAAGGGTTAGCGAGGAACACGTTCGCTGGTATCTTCCTGTAGCCTACTTTAAGCTCCCCTGGTCCCTGTGAGGGGATATCACACTGTATTCAGGCACAGTGCCAGCAGAAGAAACAGCACATGGTGAAATATCCGCCTTGCCTGACGCGTAGGCTATACAGCCCAGTACTTTTAAAACACAGTGCATTTGTTTGTGTTTGGTTTCCTTTGACTTGGCCCTTTTGTATGCTATTCATCAGCTGCCGACAACCACTGGCTAACCATATGATAAATAATTAAAGATGGCAGAGGCTTGGGTGGAACGGTTCAGATAGCATCTCCAACGTCACGTTGTGGCCTGTTGTGGAGCTGCCCCGGGATAAAAGCATCACCATCGATTTAGATGCCACAGTCCAGCTGCAGGGGAGAGTTTCTAAAAGGGGGCTCAAATGACGTCAGACAAGCTCTCCTATACGTTTGATTGGTGCCTCTGGGAGGAACAAAGAGATTTGAGCAGGAATAACACACGTCCTCCTGGGTCCCGGGGAGGCTTAAAGGCAGGGTTAGTAATTCTCGAGAACGCTTGCTCAAATCAAAACGATATCCCTCTGCGGCGCCGTTTCAGACATTGAAATGCATTGTGAAGCAAAGCATAGTATTCTGGTACAGCTTTGTTTGTGACCGGTGTTTGCCACTTTTTCCTATTTTACAAGCACAGAGAATGGTAAGTTAGCGAAATGTGAGGAGATATCTGATGAATTTGACTGAAAGTTTATATTTTACAATTAGCTTGCAATAGCTGATTATACCTTTAATTAACGCGCCACCGTCTTGTGCACAGAGGCCTAGCCTAGCCTAGCATGGTTTAGCCAGTAAAGTCTGTCCTAGCATAGCATGGCCTGGCCTGGTTTAGCCTAACCTACCATAGCCTAGGGTATAGCCTAGGGTGGGCTAAGCTAGGCTAGGCTAGGCCAGGCTCTATTCTAGCCTAGTCTCACAGAGCCAGCCTTTACTTACAGTACGCACGTAAGTCTGGGCCACAGCGCTGGCTAACGGCGTCAAGATCCGCCTACAGTACTTGACCAGAGAGGTATTTTGATGCACAACAATAAAACTCAATGACAAAGTTGGGCGTTAAACTTATACAAAGGAGTTTGTTGAGAAAACTGTTTTCTGCCCCAGGCCCTGCCCCGGGTCAAACTGTCAGTCCGGTCACTAATTATGAAACCCTCAGTGTAGATAATGCTATTTTGCTGGTAAGGCTGAATAGCAGATATTTTTGTGTGGTTCAATATTAAGTTTGAATGTCTTTAATGTCTATATTAATATGCAACTTGATATTCCCAAGCCTCAGTGAAGCCAGTGGCTGAAAATTAGATCCTTTGTAACTGACCATATAATACCATACGTGTCTCAAAGTTATTGTGCTTTTGGCATGTTATTGACCTGCTATCCATCTGGTATTGATCTGTTATTGGTCTACTATTGATATGTTACTAACCTGCTATTGGTTTGATACACACTTTTCTTGTCCCCCGGGCAACGCTCTTTACGGGGCTAATTACATTACGTGTATAGATTCCATCGTTGCCTTGGTGATACATGCGATAATGTCAACGACGCACACACGTGCTAGTTTGCGTGTGTAAACACGTATTCGTTACAAGCAACCTTCACGACCGCCGCGCGAGCTAACCCGCGTCCGTGTGGTGGTTATTTATGCTAACGGTGGATGCGTCCTGGGCGGGCACGTCTGTGATTATGCATGGAACTGGCACACTGAGTTATTTATATTAGAGAGTGGCACAGCTGGCGCACGCTGCACTGGCACAAGTGTTTTTCTAGGTCAGGCAATGAGAACACACATGCGCGCCCACACACACACACACACACACACGCATGCACACACAAATGCACGTACACACAGATATTCTCCCTCTTTCTTTACCCTTCTCTCTCTCCCTCTCTCTCTCAGGCGTACATGCACAGAAGCACTCTCTCTCTGTCTTTGTCAATTAGATACACACACACATTATCTCTCTCCCTCTCTCTCTCTCCCTCTCTCACATGAACCCCACCGCTCCCACCCCCAGAGAGCCACAGACTTCCACAGGGGAGGTTATGAGCGTGATTCCACGTGAAAATGCCGTCTTCATTTCCAGCCTAAATATAAACACACGGCCAGCCAGCGACGGGCGCTAACCCCGATTCAAGATGGCGGCATGCATATATTAAGTCTTCTTCACTTCAGCCTCCCCTCCCCCTAACCCCTAAACCCCCGTGTGTGTGCGTGAATGGGTGACAACGTGAGGCACTCCTGTACGGCGCAGTAGGTTGGATAAGCGCGATATGAATGCCGTTTATTGTCGCGTGTGAAACCGTACAGGAATAGGAAATAATGTCCAGCATTCTTCTACAATAGTTGTAAATGCGTTATGTGTAGACGGGTTATATATCATGCCGTGTAAACACTATACACAAGCACACACACACACATCTTGCTTCCAGCACAGACGTGGCACCAGACTCTACTCTGTGCTCTGGGATTAACTGCGTTTGGTTGCTCAGCTGTGTATGAATACATGGCAGTCTCGGCTTCAGCCCCTCCAGCCTGGTGTCTGGGTGCGACATTCCTGTTACCTGGCAGTGGGTGGGTCCCCCTGAGCCTGGGCCTAATGGAGTCAGCTATGGTTCATGTTCGCCAAAGCTGTTTGGTTTAAAGGGTTAGTCAGCGATTGTAAGCCAATGCATTTTTACGTCAAATCCAGCGAATATCTCATTATCGTTTGCTAGCTGTCAGTTGTGTGTGTGTGCTGAAGAAATAATCTGGTGTTTCCATACAACCCTGCCTCTGTAAATAGGAACACAAACCAAGTGGTGCAGACCGTACCACATGGCAGTATCCCAGCCTTGGCAATATGTGTCTAATGGCGGGGCTTCTGAGGGAGATCCAGTTGACTGCCTGTAGGCTGTAGGTGTCGCCAGGCAACCTGACGTGGGAGGAGCCAGACTGCTACGACCAGTGGCTGTGGGGGGGGGGGGGGGGGGGGGGGGGGGGGGGGGGGGGGCCCCCCCCCCCCCCCCCCCCCGGACCGGACCAATCCGTTCGCGCTCCTGGTCTCCCGCCACGGCGAGCTGCCAGACCCTCGCATTAAATGTGGATTCATCGATTCTGTTGAGGTTTGATCTCGAGCAAAGCAAAAATCACCCCTCGCCTTCAGTGCCACAGGGTGCTATGTTCTCTGTGAAGATATAGCGGCGTCATGAGCAGAGAGTGACATTAGCTCCTCTGTTATCATCGGCCCTGTGCGTGTGCGTGCGTGCGTGCGTGCGCTTGCGTGCGTGCGTGTGTGTGTGTGTGCGTGCTTGCGTGTGTGTGTGTGCTTGCGTGTGTGCGTGCTTGCGTGTGTGCTTGCGTGTGTGCTTGCGTGCGTGTGTGCGTGCGTGCGTGTGTGTGCGTGCGTGCGGCCCACGGAGCGTTTGTTTTGGTCTGAGGTGCTGTTGCGTTTAGTGTGACATCTAGTGGCAGAAGGTCATACCCTGGAATCCCTGTGTTTCTTTGCACGAGTCGGCTCTGGTCATTTTCCACCGGAGCAAGAAACAGAAAGAGACGAGAGATGTTTTCCCCCTGTGGCGACAAGACCTTAAAGTGGCCGCTGTCACTTTGCGTTCTCGGTCTCAGGCTGAGATCGTGGTCTGGAGCTCAAGAGGCAAGATCGAGCATTAGCTGCTACTTGAAGTGGACGCCCCTCCAGGCTACAATTTCAGCTGGTTATGGATCCCTGACCTTAATTAAAAAAGACAAGGGATATTGTGTGACCCTGCCCTAACAACCTGGGTGGCACTGAGCTGTTGAGCAAGACATTCACACTACAGATGGAATGAGAGAGCCATATTTACACCAGGTCAAATACATGCTGTATCTGCATCAATTGAGAGATATTCATTAAACGTGCACCCAGAGCCATGTAGAAGAGAGTCGTGCCAACGGAAGTTTGAAATTCTCAACGGTCACGTGATTCATGTAGAAGCAAAACATTTTCAGGATTTGCTCGGTGGGCAATTTGAACCGATAAATAGAGATACAAAACTGTTGGTTATTCGTAGTCAGTAAAAGCATCAATTTAACATTTAGCATTTAGAATATATTTTATAGGGTCCTTATTTTTCATGGCTAACTTCCGGGAACTGTTTACGAGGTTCCATGATCTGCCATTGCTGTGGAAAAAAACGGTCCACTGGAGTGAACGGAGTTGGCGCAACTCTCTTCTACATGGCTCTGCTGGAACAGAGCTGCTGCGCAAGAAAGTCGCATTGCAGATGGAATTAGGGAGTCCTATTTACACCCAGTACTCAAATACATGCTGTAAGTATTTCTTGTCAATTGGCTACCTGCATCAGTGGATAAATATTAATTAAAAGTGAACGGGCAGCAGCAAGTCTTTAAAATTAGCTTTTTAATTTAGTGTTCGTAAGTGTGTGAGACGGTGAGCATATGTTTGCGTGTGTCCAAGTTATGTGTGTAACGCACCCTCTTGGCCAATAAAGCCCATCAATTATTCACACACCACAGACAATGGCAGTTTTATTCCGTGTTAATACTCAGCACTTTAACACCCCCCCTTCACACACATGCACACACATGCGCACACACGTGTGTGCACACACACACACACACACGTTCACACCCTCGTTAGTGTTGCAGTGCAATCTTCATATGCTAATTAGCTGCTACTGGGCGGGCAGTGTCTGTGGTCAACCTGGGGAACATAGAAATCACATTTGCATATGATTGAGGGGCTGTGATGCATGCTGGGTGGGACTGCCTCTGCAAACGAGACAGAGAGCAAGCTGATTGGCCCCCATACTTCAAAGGACTCCAGACCCATTGCCCGTGGAGGATTAACTTTTCAATTCTCTTTCATCCCCCATTGGCCTGCTAATACGGATGTGAGAGTGTTTTCCTGCGTTTTATTTGTTGATTTATTAGATGTCGGGGGAGTAGAGTAGGTTCACTTCTTCACGCGACTCGCCAAGATACGCACTTAAGGTGCTAGGCTGTAGGCGTACCACAAGGGGCAGTGTTTGATCTACACATAGGCAAGCAACACTGTGGCAGGCAAGAGGCTTGCCTCTTCATTTGAATGGTTACTATCTGGGCGACCGTATTGCCCCCATCTATTCACAAAAAATGAATACAAATTGTAATTTGTTTCACAAGCCATCAGGTTTGTAAACGCGTAATGATAAAATTATAATCAGGATGTCCAGCTGTTCTAGCCAGCCAAATCTGTAGCAAGGTGTGTGTGTGTGTGTAGTGTGTAGAGTACAGTATCTGTTGATTCTGTGATGGTCTCTGGGATTTCGAAATGCCTCGTGAGTTTGCTGCCAAATAATTCCCCAGTCGGGGACACACTGAGTATATACTGTATCCACCTACACCCACATTGCTTTTGGGATCATCATACAATTGGGTTCACAAACACAAAGCATATTCAAAGGTTTGCACATGCACAGTGTAAAATATCTTATTTGTGTCTGATTCACATTCAGACACAATGGGTATGTGGCTTTTGCTGAAAGTAGTGTCTTTCAGCTGATTAATGTCATGGCGATTGTATAAACACGCACACACACACACACACACTTGTATGCATTTACAGTGTGTTTTTTTTTTTTACCTTCTTTAAGGCACAATATCCTTCCCAGAACGAGTTATCTTACACGCCAACCAAAACACAAGTTTGCTTTCAAGCTGTGCTTATCGCCATTCACCCACATGCGTAGAATACTGTACAAATGAGCTCACAACACAAAGTACAGCCTGCATCACGAAACCCCAGTGACTAGATGACACAGAGCCGTCTAACAGGCAGATGGTGTGTGGTGTGACTGCATTATAACATACAGTATATTGAGTCCATATGCTTTAAAAACATTCTGCTTGATCTACCATGAAATAAATAGTTCTTAATGTCCAGCTGTCTTCTACAATTATTATGTATGTGTTTGTATACTGGTTATGTATTATGCAGTATAAACACTACTGTATACACACGCACGTGTGTGCACACACACACACACACACACACACACAGAGCCGCTTGGTTCTAGCACAGACTAGTTGCTGTGAAGTCTTAGTCACCTCGAGAGGACCCTCCGCTGAAAAGTTGAGATTGTTTAAACTTTTTTGCACGTCTAAATACACTAAAATAACTCAAAGTGCGGCTCCATAAAGAAGCGCATGCCAGTGGCATGCCAATGTTTTTTCTAGCGACGCGTCCCGGTGTGATCGGGCCCTTACTGTACGTAAGGAGCATGCCTGTTGGCAGAGCCTCTGTTCCTCCGCTGGGACCAGGCATCAACAACAGCAACACCTCAGCTCAGCATTCATTAAACATCGAGGTGAAGGGATATATGGTACACAGATGCTAAATATAGCACAGTATTCCTCAGGAAGGCAATCTGATTGGATGCTCTGGCCCCCCCCCCCTAATTAAACACACCTAAATCACAACAATCAACACTATTGAAACATTGAACAAAATAATTATTTAGGAATTCAACCTGATTGGCAAATCAAGACCACTAACACAATATACAGTGCATATTTGCTTTCTTTAACAATGTACCCTGGCTTAGTACTTAATGTATTAATAACAAGCCCTTGATGTTAAGTTATAGCCAAACGTAAGTCTGGTGAATACCATGCCGATGGAGTAAATACATTAGCTGACGTGTTATGCAGAATGAGGGGTGAGAATGCAAGCTTTTGTTTACTAAGCCGCACTAATGACAGCAGTTTGGCAGCGGGAAATTACAGTCGCCATTTTGGCGTTTCCCGTGGACATTAATTTCCAATTAACGGTGGAAATTGAGCATCCTCACAAGAAAGTGTTGACTGGCGTTGATTATATCCGACAGCACGCGCCAACCCTCAAGCAGCTCAATCACACACATCCAGACACCGCAGGCATAATAATCACAATTAAACAATTGTGCGTTCAAGAAAAAGACGTTTATATGCACTAATGTTTATGCATGCAAATTCCGGCGAGCTTTGTCTCCACGGTGATGAAGTGTCTGACCACTAGGCTGTGATGGTGATGGATGTGTGATGTGAGGCATTCTGATGCCAGCGAGGGCTCGTCTCTTCTGTCAGTTGGTGGTTGCTTGTTCACTTTAAAGGTGTAGTCAGCAACTAAGCTACTAAGGTAATTGCAAGCACTTTTTGCCAAATTGCCAATATATCTTCTTGCTAGGGTTGGAACCGAAAACAAAATGTCAAGAACCGGGTAGCTTTAAAATAAATAATATTTCGGTTCTGCTTATCGGTTCCA
>JAODTR010006638.1:0-10690 GCA_025399935.1 Amblyopsis rosae | reverse complement strand
ACAACACAGCCCTCAGGTTCATGGGGGCACCCAAACCTCTCCACCACGATAAGGTGATGGTTCCCGGAGAGGAGGGATGTAACAATAAACTAGAATATCAAAATATCTCTCGTTCTGAATCTCTCTCACACACACAAATCTTGATGTCATTACTTTTAGAGCCATGGCTGCTCAAAAGCCAGAAAATGTCAACTATCTCTGTAAGGCAGTATTTGTGGCTCCATGGTAGTACATACTGTAGTTTACTGCTGCAGATAGTATATTAAGAGATTCACCATTCTGAAAGTTGTCAGTACATTCTGGTCCTTTGCCAAAGGAAAATATGCTGTTTCATTTCTTAATGTTTGCTGCTAGAACAATGTTAGCGCACTAAAACCATTAAAATGTTAGCTGGCAACTTCTAAATCCTATTGTTTCAAATGTACCCAATTAGCAGAGACCTTTAATTTACTTATACATTTACTGTAAATATTACTACTTTGCCAACTGTAAATTAATGTGACATAAATGATTGGCCTGAAGAAAATAGTGGCATTATACTGTTTGAAGTTTTGAAAACATTCATGAAAGTGCTTTTGAATGTTCAGTGGTCAATTGTTATATGTTACAATATTTTATTTATTCAAGTTAATTTAAAATGTAATATTTTATTTGTACCTCAGGATGTTTGTGTGTATGTGCGTGCGTGTTAAGTGTTATCTTTGTGTGAGATCTTCTTCTTTGTCGCCAGTGAGAAGGTCACAGCAGGTAAGGCTGCATGTCCCCGCTGTAGAGGTGGCAGGCTGTTGCCACGGTGTTGGAACTGTTTGCTGACGTTTGTCACTCTTCTAGAAAACACCAAAGTAGCTCCTAATTAGGCTACTGATTACATACACCGGCCGCTATGGCTCTCGTGGGTACAAGAGGTCAGGAAAACATATCGGCCATTTCTGTAAAGCTTGTAATCGAGGGGGCTGGCATGATGCGTGCTATTATGGGCGCCGGTTAGAGAAACAACAGATTACCAGGTACAGTCAGAGAGCAGCCCAAATGACTGCTCAAATTACACACCGTTTAGCATTATAGACTGACTCCCTCTGCTCCTGCTACAGGCTTTCTGGTGATTTTACTTGATGTTGGCAGTTTGTGTGAAAACTTTGTGAACAAGGCAGCCAGCCAGCCAGAAGATGCCACCGTTTATCACATCACATTAATTCTGCAGTGATTAATCAGCAGATAAACTATAGCGTCATAATGTCAATATACTAATGGACCTGATATTAGTGTTAGTAAACATGCTTCTACAATAACCAGGCTCATCCTTGCGGCTAAAGGAACACTGTCCTGTCTATGGTCCAGATGCGCTTTCCCTGGAGTAATTTATAGTGGCTTCCACGCAAGGCACTGACGTACATACACAATAGCAGCTTGGTTTGTCTCGTCAGCATGGAGGCAGGATATTAAGCGATGGAAACACAGTTTGACAGTGCTGCATTAAAAACATGCCACATTAGTACTGTGTAGGCCTATAACATTGTTATCATGGTGCCTTATGGTGCTCCATAAGCCACTTTATATGTGTAGATGTAAAGTCAACCTATTTGACATGTGAAATGCTAAATTTCTAATTGGTATACTTTGCTACATCTAGGTAAGCTTTATTGGGTTGACATGGTCATTGATAATACATTTGAAAGGCTCAAGGCCGGCCACTCTCTTTGTGTATAGCCAGTAGTGTGTAGGCGTGTGTGCGTGTGTGAGCAGTCCTTGACTGCAGTGGATTGGTGCTGATTAACAAGCCTGCCTGGGCCTTTTGTGCCCCTCAGACAGGGGTGTAATTGTTCTTTGTTCAGTGCTCTTTGCCTCTCTTTGAAGCCTCTCATTCGATTTATGTCCCTACACAGTGTACCCTTTCCTTCCGCCATCGCTGTGGTATCCACCATCATTTTTATGGCCCCTGTGCTGTAATTGCTTAGTACCCTGTATGTATATATATATGTGTATATATATATGTGTATATATATATGTATATATATATATGTATATAAGACATAGGCTTATGACATACTGTATCAGGTGTAGACAATAATAGAAGGTTTATTACCTTACCCTATAGTCCACAGAACAAACAAAGGCTAACCTATCAACTGTCATGGCTGTCACTCAAACGTGACATTGCCAGTTGGGAAATCTTTTGGAACATTGCTTCTCCCCCCCTCCCCTCCACACACACACACACACCTTCCCAAAAAGTAAGGGTGGTGGGGTATTAACATGAGGCAGATTGTAAGGACTGCTGTGAGGCTGGAGGAGGTTTTGTTCGAACAGCAATTCATATGGTGGTTGTTCCTTTCATAAAGATGACACATTGCTATGGTGGTTAATTTAGGCTTGGAACATGCTTCCAATTATATCAGACTTTGAAGCATGTAAGCTTAAAGTATTAGATAGCCTATAAACAGAGACGTTAATAAACAGAGAGCAAAAGCCAGGTTTGTGTTGTTTCTCATGGTTTTCTCAAAGGACAAGGTTTGTGTGAGCGTGAATAGCACTGGCAAGCAATGTGCATAGTGACAGACAGAAAGAATAAAGGCAGCATTTCTTCTGATATGAGAGGAGAAGGAGTTCTGTTGCCTACCTCCGTTGCCAAGGACTACCTGTTGCTAATGCAGTTTGTGTGTGTGTGTGTGCGCGTGCGTGCGTGTGCATGTATGTGTCTTCTGGATGCAGATAAAGAATGCAGCTGCCAATGTTCTGAGGGAGACCTGGTTGATCTACAAACACACCAAGCTAATGAAGAAGATTGACCACTCCAGGGTCCGCAAGCACCAGAGGAAATTTCTACAGGCCATTCATCAGTGAGGCTACACACACACACACGACACAAACTTTGTGACCTAATGCAGTCTGAGATCAGATTTTGGTCAGATGTACCTTCTGCCTGCCTGCAGGTTGTCTGAATCAACACTGGTAATCTGTTCATGTGTTTCAACCCCCAGTGCCCCCCCCCCCCCCTTCCCCAAGACACACACACACACACACACACACACACACACACTGTGTCTTTCACAGTGCACAATGATAATCCTATCTAGAGCACTCTCTAACACTCTACCCTATTAGCATATGGTATATCAATTTTCTATAGATATAGCAGATCACATCAGACGTACATACACTCCCATACTCATAACACAGTCAAGACAAATTCTGAAATATGGCTGGAAAATATTTCTCCAATATTCAGTGTGATTTTTACAGAATTGTGATCATATTTTGGGTTTCAGAACTGTCATTTAGCGTAAATTAAATAAATGAAAGGGGTACTTTCAGACGTAGAACTCCACAAAACTGTTCTAAATAGATTAATAGCTCAGGGTTTTGTGGTTTGATAACACAGAATCACACCCTGTTTCTCCAGGTCCTTACTGTTATTTATGTTCAAATATCGATTGAACCATATGAGATCATAATTCTCTTTTATCATATATTGCATTGCTTTATTCCCGTTTAGCCCTATAATTCATAGGCCTCTATTATAGCAGAGCTTTCACGTCCCAACCTGCATTGTAACAATACTGGACTGCAGAGCAGTTTATATGCCTGGTTGGGGTTTGTACGGGCAGGTCCATAGAGAGGCTGCACCGGGCAAGGTGACCGCTGTTGCTTGTAGCCAGAGGGATTAGCTCTGTGGTGGACTGACCACTGTGCATTAACGGGGGCTTCATCTCTGTGTGCGTGTGTGTGTGTGTGTGCGTCTGTGTGTGTATACAGACTACGTAGTGTGAAGATGGAGCAGAGAAAACTCAGTGACCAGGCCAACACACTGGTGGACCTGTCAAAGGTGAGACATGAAGACACACGCTAACCCACCCAAAACCGGTCTGGCTCTGACATAGTATTCCACGACAGCGTTTGTCAAAACCGCCTGTGGAACTGTGCTAACACATGAGCACCTCTGCATCCTCTTTTTTGAATCACCGCCTCTATCTTGATCCTCACAAGGCATTGATTTGGTATAGAAGTTACACTGTTTACCGCTCCATCCACGTTTAAACCAAACTGTCTCACAGCTGTATTTACTTATTGACAATAAGTGGCAGTGCCTCTGTCATATAATATGCACAGTATTCTGTAGGCCTATGTATAAAATAAAATATGAAAAATGACTGTCTAGCTCAGGTTTCACACACAACACAGTTGCACCACAAAATACTCACATTCCACTGTTTCCATGCTGACCTGCCTGTTTCTGTGGCTTTGGGTCTCCTAGCAACCAGAATAAGTGTTGAACAGGGAATGAGTGAGAGAGGGAGAGTAGCAAATTAGGGGAGTGTGTGGTCATGTTTTGCTATGTAGGTGTCTGAGTGCGGACGTGCGTGTGTGTGTGTGTGTGTGTATGTGCGTGTGTGTGTGTGTCAGAAAGGCAGGCAGTGAGATGAGACATGACAATAGAGGAGAGTGGTATATATGCATGCTCCTCTCCCTCCCTATAGCCCTGTCATTTGCCCCAAATATCTTTCAATCCCTCTTTCTCCATATGTACGGTTACAGAGATAGGGTGTGCGAAACAGGGACCCTCTTATCGCTTCACCCTTCCGCCTCTCTTTCTCACTCACTCTCTCTCGTTCTCACGCCTATCTCTCCTCACGGTGTGAAAACACCCACACAGAGGCTTCCCTCTCTCTGTGTGTCTCTGTGTCTCTCCATCCTTCCAGTCTCGCTCCACGTGTAGCTCAGCCTACTTTGTGCCGTTCTATTTTATGTCATCCTGCTAATGCTTCTGTTGGTTCTTCTTCTAATGCAATCCCTCCTTCACTTCAGTGGAAGACACCATACCTAGCATTACTGCGTGTTAATGTTGTAAAATGAGCAAATGTTTCTTAAATATATATAGTAATATAATATATATTACTATATATATTTTAAATATACATTTAATAATCATTCATGTGTACGCTTTTATCAAATGAATGTGTGAAAGGGCTTTCTATTGTATACTGCATACTATACCATATAATGTATTTAATTCATCTCCTATAATAATTCCCTCACCCAGTCTCTCACCCTCTACTTCTCCCCCCCTCTCTCTATTCCTTCCTCCCCTCTACAGATGCAGAGCGTCATGTATGAGCTGATGTCGGAGCTGAACGACCGCAGCGAGGACCTGGAGCGCCAGATGTTGTCCCTGGAACAGCGGGTGGAGCAGCTCACCGCCGGCTTCACCGCCCTGCCTGGCCACCTGTCGGCCACCCTCAGTGCCCAGCACGCCGCCCTGGTGCACCTGCTCCGGGAGAGAGACGCGAAGGACGGGAGAGGAGGAGGAGGAGGAGGAGGAGGTGGTGGGGCTGCGGTTCCACTGTCCCCTGGTCAAGCCCCGGGCCCTTGTCAAGCCCCGGCCCCGGCAGCCGGTGCCACGGTGTCTGTAGCCCAGGTCCTGGCCCCGGCCTCAGGCCAGGCGCCGGCTCTGGCCCTGGACTCGCTGTCGCTGACCAGCCTGCCAGTGAGTTGCGAGGGCAAACAGGAGACCAGCCCCGGCACCAACAGCTCCAGCTGCTGAACACGGCCACCGTGAACGCATAGAGGTCTAGAGGGGAGAGGAGAGGAGAGGAGAGCAGAGGAGAGGCATTGGGGGAAGTCTTCTAACACTAGAGCCTCAGTGAATAGGGGTGAGAGGTGCTGAAATCAAGATGGAGGTCTGCTGAGGAAAAAAGTGTGGCCAACTTGGAACGCCTCAGAGACTTTGCGCACCAAAGGAAGGAAAGGAGGAGGAGGAGGAGGCAAGGAGAGGTGGAGAGACAGACGAGGATGGATGTGTGATAGGGGGTAATGGAAGAGAAGAGGAAGCAGATAGGGCGGGAGAGAATGAGGAGGGAGGAGGAGTAACCAGGAATAATTTACTCCAAAATGGAAGCCACTCTAATTACTGAAAAGGCCTCTTGTTGTTTACCCTCCCCTCTCTCTCTCTCTCTCTCTCTCTCTCTCTAGCTCTCTCTGTCTCTTTCTAGCTCTCTGGCTTTCTCTCTCTCCTTCTCTCTCTCTCTCTCTCTCTCTCTCTCTCTCTCTCTCTCTCTCTGCTTTCTCTTTTCTCTGTTTCTCTCTCTTCCTCAATCAGGAATTAATGACCATGACTTTTTATGATTATTATGTATTTTCTATATGAATGCTTTATGTGTGTTAACGAGCATCCCTTTAAACAGAAGAACCAATAAAAACGACCACGATTCAAGCTAGTGGAATGCACAGTACACACACACACACACACACACACACGTACACCCACATGCGCGAGTGCACACATACACACACACACATTGACAAAAATATTTAAAGTCAACATACAGTACACGCAATATTGGTGACACCGAATCTTTCACGGCATAGACCCAACCTCCTTACATCGACACAAAGTTGTCAATGCAATAGTCCACGAGAAGATACTATAGCCTATTACTGCCAAGCAAGCAATGCACTGTCCGTGTCAGAAGAGCACTGCCAATTCATTTAGACACACTAAAAAAAGAAAATGAAAAGAAAATGTCAATCAAATCACTTATCTACTGTGGCTATCAGCTAACGTACTACTACACTCACAATCCATAGTTTTTAAACATTTTTCAACTTCTCAGTGGGAAGCCACATTTGATTATAGGCACAAATTAAATAAATAATTTAGAATATTTAGATAATTTCATTCAAGATTATAATATGGTTAGCATGCTTGTTGATATTTAAAATACTAATAGCTATTTATATTGTAATTGATTAAATATAATTACACAATGGAGCATTTTGAAACAATATTTGAATTACAGGTTAAGATGAAACCTACGTAGCATATACATTTTCAGATGATGGACAATGATTTAATGTCTGTAACCACCATCTATAAGATTTATCATGGCACTATACAGCCCTGCATTTATAATGTTAAATAATATCAAGGACTCATAGTTATAAGTTAGTTGAACTCATCTATATCCATCTTGCTATAGTTTTTTATATGTTCAGACCAGCTCACTCTTACTTAATTGTGCTTATGATGTCCCAATGACATTGTGTACTGTCTTCTGTTAGAAAAAAGACTAGGATTCATGACCACGTGCCACGTAAACCAGAGTGATATTTGTTGAGATAAATTCACTGGTGTTGGCTCACTTGTAATTAGTTGAAGTGATTCATATTTTTCACTGTGTATAAAACCCGTTCATGAATATTGAAAAAGGGAAGAAGAATGAAAAATGTCTTCAAACGTATGGTCCCAAATGAACTCACTGTTATGAATGTATACTGTACTAATAAATATACTGTAAAACTTGCTTGCTCACACAAACAGGCCAAGCAGGCAAAGTCACATGCGCGCACGCGCACACACACACACACACACGCACGCACCGATAGAAACACTATACACACCTTGACAACCAAAGTGCTCTCTTTTAAATGGACTACAATAAGAGACAGGGAACACTCCTGTCTCTTGGGACAAGAGATGGCAAGAAACGTTGCAGATTTCTTGACAATATTTCTGAGGGAATAACTGTGAAAATGTGCGCATGGACTTGTTACAGTGCTGTAGATGGACTGCCCTGCACTGCGGAGATAAGATCTGGCTGGCTTTACATGAATGCTATATGAAAAAAACACAAACAAACCTTATAAAGGATGAATGGCCATGAACGAACAGCTGCTCATGAAATAAACTGTGGAAATAGAGTTGCTTATTTAGGAGGAATTACATATATGTGATGGCAAAAGAGACCAACCATCCATCCACTCCAGAACCTTTCATTGGAGACCATTTTGAAAACTGTTTATTAGTGACATGCCGTGGCCGGAGTACTGAATTACACACGGAATATTGTACAGTAGGCTGTTAACGAAAACTAGCTTTGTATTGCTTAGTCTTTTATACCATTATGATTCAATGCAGTTATAGCTGATATCTACTATTATTAAACTATAGTATTCTTCTCATTCGTCAAGACAATTATATGATATATGTATTAATGATAAGGTAAATAATTATGGGGAAGTGCCGTTTGAGGTTAAAATTATTTTTAAATTTTATTTTAACAGAGAATTAATAAAGTATATATCTCTAAAACAGTCTGTGTGTATTCTCTCATTACGTTATTAGTTTAACTTTGACATTTCATTAATTACATTGATTTGCTATAAATAAAAATATACAAATATATACTAGCATTTTTTTTATATTAGTTTATCATAAACTATACATTTTATATTTTGTCTTGTTCTACAGAGATCACTTTGTTTTTTGGAAAGTTTCTTTAGGGAATATTTTCTATTTGTGAATGCTAACATTTTAACACCTATTCTCACTGATTTTAAAATAATCAATAAATATATATTATATATTAAACATAATTATTTTAAGGAAAAACAACATTTTATATATATTTCAATTTCATTAGATTTCATTGAAAGGTGAACTCCAACCCATCTCAGCATAGCAAGAGCTAATGGTTTCACTTTAATGTATTTCCTGTGGTAAGATGTAGATGCAAAATACTTATGCAGTGTTCAGACTCATGTCTATCATATATAATATGATACATCTGAATGCTCCCTCAATCTTGTTTTGGAGGAAATACTATTGCATGTGGTGTAAATTGTTGTGTAAAATGTCAAGTAATTTACTTGAGCATATTTTTATAAGCAAACGCATATTGCATGCATGCTATTTTCCTTTTACCTGTGGAGACCAACGCATGCATTGTGTGTTGTGCTCAAGGCAAAGTAAAGCAGAATGAAAGAGGAGAGAATGTTGGCTTGCCTGAGGTGATATCCAGCCCTAGGCATTTCAGATACCAGATGTGATGAGCTTGTTATCTGTGTTATTAACCGACCATCTCCGGCAATAATGAATTTATCTCTCCCTGGCTTCGGACATTGTTTTACAATTCCAATAATTTAAAGGTCAAGGCAATGACCGTCCTTATTTTGATATTTGTTGTCCTCCTGCCATACTCTATATCCTCTAGCTTAGCCTTATTATTTATGTCCCTTTCAGAGAGAACATTCAGTACTTGTGCAGGTTTGCATCTTGAATGGAGGATTATAAAGGATTCCAACACAGATGAGGCCATAGGGTGACAGGGGGTGGATGGGCTACATGAGCAGGGCTGGCTGGAAGCCTTCTGTCTTCCTTGCAATGTGACAAACCAACCCCGGGGTATAGGCAGGTATGCAGAGAAGGGGGCAATATTTTAACAAGCCCGTCAGATACATTTACTCTCCTGTTGCCTGTTGATAGAGGATGACATGTAGGGTGAACCAGAGCTACGCCAACGACCAGAGAGAGCAGATTTACGCCAACGGAAGATCGAAATTGTCAACAGTCACATAGTTCATGGAGAGGCTAAACCTAAATAGTTCAGTTTGATTATAATTTATATATTCAAATGTATAACAAACATTTTTGGTAATTAGTATTCAATAAATGCACAGATTTACATTTAAAATAAAATGTATAGGGTACTTAGTATTTAGGCTAACTTCCGGAAACTATTTTGAGACTCCACGATCCGCCATTGCTGTGAAAAAAAACGGTCCATTGTAGTGAATTGAGATGGCGTACCTCTGTTCTTTCATTGGCTCTGGGGTGAACCATCCATGATGCCCAATACCTGAATATTATTAACCAATATTGCCGTTCCATTGCAAGATATTGCTGTGTTGTTTTGTTTCAAAAGAAATGATTCACAACTACTCATAAATGCTTATTATCAGCTTCCTGTCCTCTCTTTGTCAACAGAATGATGTTTGTGCAAGTATGCATACTGTATATTGTAACAGATAGTGACAATATAAAAACTATTATTACTGTAATTGGTGACAAATAGTTTTAAAATTCAAAACGAATTACGTTCTGTCCGTCTTTCCCAGCTGTATGCCTGTGAGCCTACCAGCTCTCGACAGGAGCGCTTGTGTAATCACAACCAGCAGCTTAATCACAAAAACAAAACAATCTGTGGATACTCATAACGGTGTTAATTCCTCCCATTCATCCATCCTGACAATGTAATTGGCCTTGGTGAGGGGCTGCCTGCTCACCGTGCCAACATATCCAGGCTAGGTGGTAGCTCTTGGGAGCGTTGTTTGCTGTAATTGCGGGTACTTAAAAAAAACTAGACCCATTTTTTGAAGAATCTAATAGCAAGAACTGCATTCACAGCAACATAACTCTGTGTGTGTGT
Source organism: Amblyopsis rosae (assembly GCA_025399935.1). Lineage (NCBI taxonomy): Eukaryota > Metazoa > Chordata > Actinopteri > Percopsiformes > Amblyopsidae > Amblyopsis > Amblyopsis rosae. The sequence continues at coordinate 488 of JAODTR010006638.1, read as the reverse complement.
GTGTGTGTGTGTGTGTGTGTGTGTGTGCGTGCTAGAGGTTGTACAGTATTTTATTGTGTTGTATTGTTAGAAGGAACACATGGCAAATCTGTCAAAGGTATGTTGTCATAAGGAAAGGCCTTGGTGTCACCGTCTGTTTTGTCACCCCAAGACTGTTTCCATGACAACTGCATTTTTCATCTGTCACCTCTCTAAATCGTATTCTCTCTCTCTCTCTCTCTCTCTCTCTCTCTCTCTCTCTCCCTGTGTACTGTTTGCCCTGGAATCGTCTACAAAGCACACATAGCACAGGGCTGGAACAACCAATCTCTGGTCTTGCCTGTACATTCTGTACATTAGTTCATGACATGTGTCTGCCTGCTCTGGCCTGACACTGACGATTCAAATGACTAACATAATTCTGCCGTGGAAGTGTAACAGGGTTTGTATTGACAGTTGTTAATTTCACCAAAACATTGTCCTAATTTCATTTTTGAGTTTGAATCTCC
>JAODTR010006637.1:0-10690 GCA_025399935.1 Amblyopsis rosae | reverse complement strand
GTCTGATGGCATTGTGTCAAGACAGCAAGTAGATGCTTTAAGATGTTGAACTGTTTCTTCTAGGGATTTTTGATCAACTGTAGTAAAATGCGACATAGTAACCAAGTTATGTCTTGGTAATAATATTATTGATATGGTCAATCACTTAATTTGTATTGCTACACTGGTTTATGGTAGTTATTCTGTAGGTCAGACATACAGCAGACATACTAGAATTATTATAGCATTTGCGTGCTTTGCCCTGGTTTTAGCAGTAGGTGTTTACTGTAGTCACACTGGGTGGAACTTCGTCTCAGTGGATGACATTTACAAGGTTATATACTGTAACCAATTTTCAGTTTCAAACTAACCAAACAAGGTGCAATAACCTTGTCCACACTGACCTATCTATCATCTTGATTATGAAAATATACCTTTCCCCTTATTTAGTATATTGTACTCTTATCAGAAGACATTAGTACGTTCTGGACAATGACATGCAATTTCCAAATGGTAGAATGGGGAGAGATGCCAGAACTTCTTGGCTACCAGCAAGACCAGGGAAGTGGATTAATGCTCATAAGACTGCTATAGTTGAAAAAGAACAAAAAGAAAGAATAAAGTCTTAATTTGCCTTGATCATTCTTTAACATAGCATTTGAATACAAACATGTGCTTATATTCACATAGCTTACAAATCGCTGATGGAACAGTGCATACGATGAACATGTACTGTATCACTGTAATAAAACCAAAATGTGTTTGATTGTCTGTGGCTTTCTATACTACTTGATTCTCCCACGTTAATAATTAGTCAAGATATTTTGGGACTCAGGAGGTGTTGCTCTACTCTAGCTCATACTTTGCCTTTCAACGTTTAATCAATATCAGTTTAACATCTCCCTCATTCACAGATAAAAGACTTGTCACTCTTTTTTCCTTGCCGACAGTCTCACACTCCCCGCGTCTTTGATCGCGCTGCGCTCCGCAGCCCACTCGGAGCATTGATTATTCTGAAGCCATACCCCATGTGGCTCCCCACCAAACCGCCCTCCTCCCCCCCACAGCAGCCTCTGAATTGAGGAGATGCACCTGGATACTGCAGCACCTTCCCCACAGACAGATGGTGGGTGGCAGCCTTCCCAGCAACCCCCCCCCCCCCCTTTATGCCCTCAGATCTGTTGATTCAGTCAATGTGTTTTTGTTGTTGTATTGGTACTTATGAATTCATATTGTGCTTATTATTTATATGTTTTATGACTCACATATTTTTATTCATCTGTCCTAATGCTTTGCGATTGTTTGCTTTTCATCTAGTACAGCACTTTGTTGTTTTGACAGGTGAATGTTTTTCTTTCACTATAAGCACTGTAAATATATGGAACACGTGAAACTGGAGCAACAGAACAGCAATTGATAGCCATGTTGTGGCATTTACACCTTACTAATGTGTTTGTTTTGAGAAAATGTGAAACTGTCACATTCACAGATGAAATCTGTTAAGGATACATTATAGCTAATCAATGTAAGATGCATTATTTTGGTTAATAATCTGACTGCTTGTTAATCAACTGTGATACATTCACCAGTACACTTTGTGACTACTTTGTGATTACTTTCATTATTTTCCAATATAACTTGTCATGTTGGACAAGGAGCTTGAACAATATCTACTTACAACCTACACAATAGAAAAGTGTGTTTTCTTTAATTACTGGCATGGGTGAGCAGAGATTGCATACTGTAACATCACCTGAACCTTTATTGACAAATCAGTGGGTGGCCAACAATACACTTTAAAAATATGTTGATCTGTTCATCTTTTAAAGTATGAAAGAATACATAAAATGTGCATTTATTTGTCTACTTTTTGCTGACAAATTCGTTACTCATTAGATTATAAAAAAAAAGAAAATTGGCCTTTGAGAGGATCACTGATTAAAATGTTATGTCAAACACTTTCCAATGGAACAACTAACAAACTGTCAATACCAAAAATGTAATCATTAAACAATGTTTAATTGTCTGGTCAATGTCTGGTCAAAGCAAATACAACTTCTGAAATATATTATCCATACAGTATTAAAGTAATTAAGCATAAACAGAGAGAACATTATTGGAATGTTGCACCTCATTAATGTATGTCAGACTGCTTTACTATCCACAAATTATACTATCCACAGCTGGATAACACATGGCCCAAAGCCTCAAGCTCTTAAATATCCCTAGCAAGCCCTCCTCTTGTTCTAGGTGGATAACATAACAACTACATCAGCAAAATCATAATCAATTGTTAACAGTAAGCTATAGTATGCGATAAACCACAATTTTGAATACTGAAGCTGTTCCACTTAAATGCAAGAGCAATGTTACCAAAACACTTTCACCATGAGCCAAATCTGTCACCTCTTTCAACGTCTCAAGTGTGCCTTTATTTCCAGCTAATTTAAAAGAACACGAAATAGCATTTTCAGAGAGAATAATATCTTACTTGTGCACTTTTTTAGGCCAGACCCTTTCTTCAAAGCATGCCGGCTGAGTTTGCAGTTGAAGTTGTTTTCCCAGAACTCGGCGAACCAAATATTCCTCCTGTTGTTTTCCAGTGTGCGACTGATGAAGTAACGATCAAACCCTACAACACATCAATGGTGACACTGACATTGACATAGGGAGCATGTCGCTACTGTACGTCATGGTGTTTGTACTTGTAAAGGTATGTTCTAATATCTTCATTGGCTGTTTAGAATAGGCCTTTGCACATTCACATTTATTTATCAAGTAGCCGATGTGAATAATACAGATCATATTAAATTCTTGTTTATTCAGAAACAATAAGTAAGGCTTTATAAGGTTTGGTATTAAGAGCCCTTAAAGGGATTTAATATATTAAGGTTTTGTGTATTGTTAGGTATTCGCCAACATTAATATATATATATATATATATATATATATACATACATACATACTCTATATACAGTATATACATACACAAAACCTATTCATGGAGACCTAATGATTTGTTCTAAGAAGTTTGTGATATATATACAACATACATTGCCTAAAATGGCTACATTATCCCTGAAACCCTTGAAGAAACATACTGTACTGTACAGTACATGCCATATGTACCTCTAATAGACTGCCGCTTGGGCAGGATTGTGACTGCTCCTTCTGCCATCTCCTCCTGGTGGAGAACTGGGGAAATCTTGGAGCCCCAGCTGTCTGAACCCACCCAGATGAAATGACCTGTCTGGTTTGCCTTCTTGGCAGCATTCAGAAGTCGCCTATGAAGGCATGGAAACAGAAAATACATAATATGTCAGTTTCACCATGAATCCCTCCTGATTTTGTTTTAGTAATTGTCATTGGTTGAGCAATTTTCTAATCATTCTGTGTTTTCAGGAGTGTATGTCTTGGCATTCACTCATAATTTACTCTCAAGGTGTGTTCACTCACACATTTGCGTTTGCGTTATACGTCAACATCATTCGACTAATAGAGAATGCCCTACCACGTGACTCATGCTGACTGTGTGAATGCCATGGAACGGTGAATGCTTGTGACCTGTGTGACTACCGACAAACAAGTTGAGTAGCAGAGGATCGAAAGTGAACTAGCTAAAGGCCTGAATGCTATCTTTAAGTGGGAATAAAACCATTTTTCCATTGACATTTGATCTACTGTACAGTACCATGGGAAACAAGGAGAAAAAAAAGTGAGACAAAAGAAGATAATTATGAAACGATTGATATTCACAAAATTTCAGGGGAGATTTCATTAGGCCAAGATTAAAGTGGTGCCAGCAAGTACTAATAATGAGGCGACAATATTCATCATGATGTCAGCATTGCATTTTTGGGGAGGAATTTGAGCATCAAGAGGTATTTTTGAGCACCATGACGACTTTGACACTGACATACTTTACATAAAAAATGGATTCCACTCCCATGGCAGCACTCCCATGTTTGAGATGTGGCAGACTGGAGATGGATTTGGAAAATGTGCCTGAAACAGATTGCAGAGTTTTTGAACTGGGCAGCTTTCTTGTCATCTACGAGGATACAGTTAAGGCCGATTACTGAGAGCGGCCGCGCACCAGGAGTTGGAGAGCACAGAAGCACGGATGGGCATGAATGGGCATTTCCATAGCTGCACTGCCGATAAGCCTTATTCAGGTGAGGTAGAGGTTAAGGACCACGAGCAATGTTTTTGTTGGTAATATTTATGCTTGGTTTGTTTATTAGATTGTTGCATGTCAAATTTAGAGGTAACATGCGAGGTTGGTTTGTGTGTTTGTGGAAACCTAATAAGTAGGCCTGATCAAGCGTTTTGATAAACTATTACAGTGTTAGTAGTACAAGTCAGGGTTGTAGCCTACTGTGTTATGCATTTTGCATGCGTCATGTGAGGTTAGCTTTACTATAGTAGTATATCGTTAAGCTTTTGCACACCGGTTCTGAACGCTATAGTGGCCCAGATCACACACAGACGCGTCGCTAAAGGCGTGGCCGCTTCAAAAGCACTGTGATAAACCCCTGATCACAGAAGGGAAAAGGAGTATGTGGGCTGCTTGAAATAATAGGCAACTTTTGAGTGTGGTGACACTGAAGGCCCAGTGTCGAGGGTCACGGATCGCTACTGCAACCATCAGTATCGTGTATGTGGCCACAGTGTCCTTGAAGTATTGGAGAGTGAGATTCACAGTATGTAATTTATGGTTGAAGCACAACTATCTTACTACCGTTACACATGGTCATATAGGCTATCAACACTGGTCAACATGCCTACATGATCACACACACAACAACACACCCCATTAGATTATCTCCCCAATAAAAAAGAAAGATGTATACTGCTCTCTATCTGAAATATGCCCCATTTTCTAGAATGGACAATGTACAATCCTATGTTATGCGCAGAGGACCTGTCAAACTTTACTGTATGGTAGAGTAAAGTTAGCACTTTCCTGTTCCTGTTCCTGTTCCTGCGATTATGAGATCCAGATTTATGTGAGAGGAATCTTGACGCGTTAAACAAATGTCTAAAACAAGCCAAGATAATGAAAGCTATAGGAAGTCATAACTAATTATCTTAATGATTTACTCTGTTGTGTAAGAACAGTGTTGCATTCCTGTAGTCTAGCCTACATGTTTGTCATTCAAGTGAATTGTCCAGATTGTGCCTTTTGTGGATTTATATTTTGATTAAGATACAGTAGCTCTCAAAAGCATTTTGTAGTTCTGTCTGCTTCTCTCTGATATTTCAGAACTATTGTTTTAGAAATGTGTGATTATGAATTCATCTCAGTTATCATAAACACGATTAACCAGCCTGCCATGCTTACTTGCCTTACTTTGCCTATAGCAAAAGTAAAGGGGGACTATAAAGGAATAGCGGACTATAGAGGAATTGTCAATGCTAGCAGCCTCATGATGGTTGTCAACGTAGGAAAATGTATGAATATAACTTGGATTATGCTACATCGGATGTTTAAAATTAAAAACGCCCGATGTTTCAAAAGTGTGGGGGACGGTTGAGTTCCCTATGAAACTGGAAGGGATGTACAGTATCCCCCTGCCTTCTGCGCCACAACACACGTGTGGAACACAAATGGTAAAAGCTGTTTTAAATGGACTAGTTATATTTTATTTGAAAAATTAAAACATCTTACCTTATGTCGTCTTCATTGGCAAAAATGATAACCACTCTGGCATTTGGGTTTTCTCTGAGTCTTCTGATGACCTTGTCAAACTCTCCTTGCTTGGGCTCCCGGGGAATCTTGACTGACTGGGAGATACATACACCTCCTAATAAGATAAAAAACATTTCCAATTATTAAGTAGTTTATCTATGAGAAAAAAAAAAACAAGAAAAAAAATATATATATTAGGTTGCTCTGAGCAATAAAATATGGTTTAAGGCAGCCATTTGAGATAAACAAATGTTTTCCTGGCAAAGCGAGCATTGAGTCCACAGGAGCAATCAACAATGCCTTTTCTGTGAACACTCACTGAATGCTGTTTGTTACAGTATAAATCTGCATGGCTTGACAGTGTCTATATTTCATACCTGGCATATTTTTATGTAATTTACAGTAAATGTATTTTACGACAGCATTTAATGGCCTTTGTAGAAAAAAAGATTCTGTCATTGATGTTGTGAATTTGTGATTGAAAAGTATTAATGTATTAAGTTACCCACAGCAGGCATATACACAGCAAACAGCAGAATTGGTCAAGCCTTGCTAAGTGAAATGATATGGTTCCTTGACCAAAAGAACACAATAACAAAATATTTCATATTTTTATTCTAACATTTGTGAAATTATAATCTCAGAGAATATATATATATTTTCTTTTTTTCTATTTTCTCGTAAATATGTTAGGTTTTTTCTTGAATATTTACAAAATTAATCTTGGAATTTATTATTATTATTATAGTATTTTATATTATAATGGTTCCAACATTTTCTTTTTTTTTTAGTGTGTGTGGGCATACATTTCTACAGCCGTTTTCACACATGCCATACCTGTATATTCCTGTATTTTACAGGGACAGTTCCTGCATGGGGTGATGTGTGAACAGGAACAGGGGTCGATAAACCCACCCACCTAGTACGGTAAGTATGTATGAACATACTAAGTGCACAATGAAAAGTCCTGGGGTGATTTTGAACAGATGTGACGTGTAGTTCTGTTATCAGCCCATACAATGCAGATTAAAAAATATATATTATTACCAGCAATGATGTGTCTCATCATAGTTTACAGCTCAAAAAAATTCATTTTAGTGTGCAGTTACACTTTTATTCTGATGCAAGACGTGTTCACATGAAGTGAGAAAACCAATTACATGACTTTATTTAACAGTTACAAATAAATATTTTACATGCTTTGAACAGTAGTCTACAGTACAACATTACACTCATCATGAGCTGAACTACCTACGAATTCCACATTCTTCAAAGTACACATGTACTGAATTGCAGCTACTAATAATGAATAAAATACTACAAATTCAAAAATATTGCACAAAATGCAAATAATTATAGGAATGAAGGGTTGGATGCATCTGCAACATTTCTCACATGTATTTGTAAGCAATTGTGCTCAATAACAAAATGTTGATTTCTGAGCATATACAAACATGTTTATGCTATGTATGCTCTTGTCTGCAACTGCAGTCTAGGGGAATAGAGTTGGTAGAAAATAAAATAAATATGTTATATATATATATATATATATATATATATATATATATATATATATAAACACTATGGGCAGGCCAGGTAACCATCAAAACCAACTTATGTTTTGTAATAATTTGCCAAGAGCGGTGTCAATGCAGGAACTCAGTTTTGAATAAGTATTTTTATTATGTACATAGAAATTGCCGTTTAAATCTGAATTGGAGACTGGCATGCCCAGACAACTGAGACTGTCAGAGTACCTGTACCTAGAGTTGATCATACCTGTAAACTAAAACAATAACTTTGGTTAAGATGCGTTGCATAGACGACTCTCCTATTACACATTACAAAATGGATAATTGTTAAATAATTATAAATTCAGGCCTGCTCTTCTGAAAATATAAGATTATTGTGACGTGAATTAGGGTTGCAAATATATGCTTTATATTCACAGGTTCCAGAATCACTGAGCAATATTGAACCTAAAAAAAAAGCTAAAATACTTCAGTGTTATGTTCAGAACCAATACAGAATATCTTCCCTTTTTGTGTAGAAACATTAGCTCTGGAGGGACTGTGAAATCCACATTTGGAACAGGATTTGGCAACAAAAGGGGGAGGTAAAACAGGCAACTGCCTGTTTGCAAAGTTGTAAAATCTCTTAAATGCTGAAAATCATGTCAGCATGTATACACATGCACTACTGAGCGCTTTGTTCCAACTGCACTGCATTAATATAAAGCACATTTTGCTTTCAATATTATGTATCCAGCAAGATACATGTTAAGATTTGTGGTATGATGTTGAATCATAAGATTTCCTGTACATGGTTGCAGTGTATATTTATTGTACCCTTGTTTCTAAAGAAAGGACAGTGGTTTCAGTTTACTTTTTTCTGACCTCTTCCAGTTGACAGTTTGAAAATGCCTTAAGCATAACTGAATCTGCATGATATGCTTAAAGTAAGTGTGCAATGGACTGTAAACTACCTAATTGACTCTTTAATAATGTAATCGCCACCGAACCATATTTTAACACCACTAATATCTAATATAGTATTGAAAGAAGCACAAAGTAGCAGCATTTTCCCAAAGATAATTTTTGTCAGTCAGGAAATTCTCAATTTGTGGCAGAGGTCAGTGCCAACAGGTGTAAAGCATTGGTTTAACATTTTCAACAGGCCCTTCTTGCCTGTTTAAAATAGAATAGAATAATACGAAGCAATCAGAAGCCAAGTGAAACAGAATGTGGAGTTGTAATCTGTTTCACCAGTATTGTTTTGTTGAGCAATGTTTTATTTGTTTGAAGGGATGAAACCAAGAACGATAATTCATAGATTTGACGAGAATGCTGCACTGCCAGCATCTTCCAGGGAGATTGTTTTGCACAGTGATGACCATTCCTGCATGAATAAAGGATTTCTACTTATACCTTGAGAAAGTGTTAAGAAAACACAGGAAATGTGCACAGCAGAGGAATTTACCTGACAGCAGGGGCTTCAATGTTTTGGAACAACACTTAGCCGATTTGCTTTGACTCCATACAGATGGGGTCATTTATAATGACATTGACTAAGCTCAAGCAATATGCCTCAGCTCAGCATGCCATTGGACCAGTGGAAATATAAAGCTCACACTCAACCAACTTGTCGGCAGGCAGTTTGGCTGCCGTGGAGGGGAGGTTGGAGCACTATCTGTTGTCATCAAACAATAGCATGCAGTGTTATATGGTCAAAGTTAAAACATTATTTCATGCAAACCATCCATATTTCTACATGTTCAAGTTGTATCCATCAAATATTCACAATCATGTTACTGCATACATAATTGTCTTCCTCTTCTTCTCTGGAGGGGCAGTGGTTAAACCCCCAAAGAGGGCACCTCCTCCAAGACCACACACACACGGCCAAAAAAGCAGTTATTGACACAGCAATAAATCTATAGCATGATCATAATTATGTACTCACGTTTCAGATATATAGTTGAGTGTTGTTGGAGTGCTTTTAGTAACCACAGAAAATATACAGTATGTTTAAGAATTTAGTTTGTCTACCTTTGGCCTAAAGACATTATGCAGCACCTTAACTAAAAGGTTAAGGTAAATCATTTCAGCCACTAAACACACATCAATTGCTATATAGTCTAGTATCTATATACTTTTTTTATTTGTCATTTTTTTATTCATGAATACACAAATAAATATATATGTCTACTTATGAACAGTAGCCATAATCAGTTATGTCAGTCATATCAGTATGTAGAGGATAGTGAACTAGTGTGTAGTTTTGTTTCAAACATTCTATCATGGCTCCATGCCTTGACTAACTTTCCAACAAAAATGTATTGAACTACAGCATTTTATTAATGTGTATATGCTTTTATTTATAAGCCCTGAGTTTCATGGGATATGGTTTTAACTATTTATTTCTATTTTATCATTTGTCTTTCTAGTGCCATTGTCTTGTACAGCCCGTTATGTCTATTAACAAGCTATACATCTCTTCTGCAGAATGTCTGGATTATTAGAGAAACTGAATTTCTAGCATTTACCCTTCTGAAGATATGATATGAAATATAAAACTATACAAAATCCCAAAAAATTTCACTTGTGCCAATTGTTCATGTTAGTATATTACTACTGTACGTATATGTAAATACAAAAACATCCAAAAAAATATATATATTTTAAAAATGCAACCAGACAGTAGGGCATCTTTGTCAATGGCAGAGCAAAGGGGCAGGGGCCTTACCCCTTGCCATTATCTGGATTGCCTACCAACCCACACAAGTTGAAATAAGGACTAATTTAGGGCTCTCTATGTTAGAAAGCATGTTTCAGCAAGCCGTTCAGATTTTGCTTGCGATCATAATAACATTTCAAGAGAAAGAATGTTAACCCATCCTAAAAATTATTCACAACCATACCTCAGTCTTTTTCCGTCATTATTGACATGCCGCAAGCATCATTTCCCACCATTTGAAGGACCTGTTGCCTGGGAGCAAAGAAGATATCATGGAAGAAAATCTTACCCGACATGCTGTGTTAACAAAGCTACAAAATTACACATGTGGGCAAAAATATGCACACAATAAATAGTCCCATTTGGCCCATTCAGCTGTGTGGTAGAAATGCATGCAATACAACAGTTGGCAAAACATAATGAATGCAAAGCTGGAGGGAGATTTCCATATAGAAATTCTGCGTAGCACAGAAGACCTAAAGACTGACATGGAAGGATCATATATTTCCAATACACACATCTTCCATTAATTAAAATGGGATACAGTAGGATATATGAATGCTTTCATATTATTTAGAAATTCAGCAGACCTGTATTTATGAAGATGCAGAATTAACTAGCTTTGTCAGTCAAGTGCCAAAGGAGTGGCAGACTGGGGTGGTGGTTCCCCTCTTCAAAAAGGGGGACCAGAGAGTGTGTGCCAATAACAGGGGTATCACACTACTCAGCCTCCCTGGTAAAGTCTACTCTAAGGTGCTGGAAAGGAGGGTTCGGCCGATTGTC
>JAODTR010006636.1:0-10690 GCA_025399935.1 Amblyopsis rosae | reverse complement strand
CTTAACATCACATTATAGATACTTGTAATGCACTTTCAGATTTAAACATTATTAATTATGTTGGGTGCAAATGCAACCTTCCAAACCTTAATACTCCATACGCATGAATTATCCAAATGGGGCGTGGTTAGGCTGCTGGATCACTACATAAGGCACAACTCAGTATAGTCCATAAGTCTTGTATAGTAATAATACGTTTATAATTTACCTGTAGAAATATCACCTTTCTATATAAACGTTCATATGATACAAATAAAATGCCGCCTCCTGCTGCTGAACTTGAGTTAAGATAAGTTGGTATGGGACCATGTTTGAATAGAAAAGTGTTTTTAACTTTAACATGTTATCACTTTGTATTGCTGTTTGTATGTTGTCATATAGTCCAAGCATACAATCAAGCAGTCAATCAATCAATCAATCACTCACTGCTTTGTTACAGCTGGCCCAGAAGGTGCCCCATAAACTGAACAACCCCAAGTTTAATGACCCCCACGTGAAGACGAACCTGCTGCTCCAGGCTCACCTGTCTAGGATGCAGCTGAGCGCTGAGCTCCAATCTGACACAGAGGACATTCTCAGCAAGGTGGGTAACCTGGGCCAGTCTAATAGATGCCACATTGTGCCACTGTGATAGAAATCCATGCCGTCTCGTGTTGTTAACCTGCGCGCTGTTCCTGTCTACAGGCGGTGCGTCTTATCCAGGCCTGTGTGGACGTGCTGTCCAGTAACGGCTGGCTGAGTCCTGCACTGGCCGCCATGGAACTGGCCCAGATGGTCACCCAGGCCATGTGGTCCAAGGACTCGTACCTAAAACAGCTGCCCTTCTTCACCTCTGAGCACATCAAGCGCTGCACTGATAAGGTTACAAGCGAATATGTGGCCAGTGTTACGACACAGATGTGTTTCTATTTAGCAACAGTTTATGAAGGTGGTATTAATTGATCTCAGTGGGTGTTCTTTCTTCCCTAACTTTACCTGTCTTCATTAGGGTGTGGAGAGCATCTTTGACATCATGGAGATGGAGGACGAAGATCGCAGTGGCCTGTTGCAGCTGTCTGACACGCAGATGGCAGACGTGGCTCGCTTCTGTAACCGCTACCCCAACATTGAACTGTCATACGAGTTGGCAGACAAGGACTGCATCAAAAGGTAATGCGATGGCTGCTTAATAGCTTGTTGTGATAGCCGATGGAGACAACGTAGTAACATTCTCCAGCAGGCATTACTGTTTAACTGAGCTCGGACACTATGAATGTATATAATACAGCAATAAGGTAACTTTACCTGTGTGTATCTTCAGTGGTGGCCCAGTTCTGGTCTTGGTTCAACTAGAGAGAGAGGAAGAAGTGACTGGTCCTGTGATTGCTCCTCTTTTCCCCCAGGTATGTGTATAGACATCTGCTGCTGGTGTTATATATATATATCTCCATTGTCTGATGACATTTGATGATGCCATGTGTTTTAGAAACGTGAGGAGGGCTGGTGGGTGGTGATCGGCGACCCCAAATCCAACAGCCTCATCTCTATCAAGAGGCTCACGCTGCAGCAGAAAGCAAAGGTCAGTGTGGAATCAATCAATGAATGCAGCAGTGTGGCATTGTTTGGCCACTTGGGGGAGTTGAGGTTATGCGTGGCTGTAGAAACTCATGGAATCACCAGTAATGTTATTTATTTTACTGCCTGCAGGTCAAGCTGGACTTTGTGGCACCAGTGATGGGCGTCCACAACTACACACTGTACTTCATGAGTGATGCCTACATGGGCTGTGACCAGGAGTACAAGTTCAGCGTGGACGTTAAAGAGGCAGACAGCGACGGAGACAGCGACTCAGACTAATCTATGAGCTGATGCACGGCAAAAGATATTTAGGTGTTTTTAACTGTAGATACGCAACAACGTACACTTACCAGTTTACGTTTTGGTGTTTCTTTTCATGAGAATTGTTTGTAGTTGAATCTTGTTTGATGTACACCAGCCCAGAAATATAATGTACAGCAACTGTTGTGTAGTTAGTTTAAACAGAAGTGTCAGTCCATGTAGTGTGACCCGGCATGCCAGTTTGAGTTTAATAAACAATGTATGCAGCTCTTAAGCATACAATGTAGAACCAATTATTGAAGATTTGTACATGCATTAGAGAAAGATATGCATTCCCAGTTAAACTCAATTTTAGTGTGGGGTTTGAGGACCACATAAGTACTTGTAATGTCAGAAAAGGTTTTTTCTTTTAACACCCCTCTAATCAAATAATTACTGGGGTGGTCTGCAATTTCCCCCATCTAAAATAAAAACATTTTTACAAATACATTTGTTACTAATCATTTGATAAAACATGAATTATGCAAATGAATAACATGCCAGAGACTAGGACAATAACATTTTATTTAAATTTCAGAAATGTCTTAATTCCATGTGAATACTTATCAGGGCAAACGCAAAGCCACATAATGCACATAATTAACTCTCCAAGTTGTTTGAGCGGCTGAGGGCACATAGTCTAAAATGATCTTATAAATACACTCAATGAACTCTGCTTGTTAATCTGTTCTGTCCCCCACCCACCCACCGGGGGCAGACAGATTGGAGACAGATGGGCTGTCACACCATATTGCTTAGGTAGAGGTAAGCCATGATCCAAGTTTAACACACAGGTAAGAGATAGCAAAATGGGTGCAAGTAGGAAGCAATGTCACTTTGAGAACAGGTGGTCATATCATTTCAAAACATTAAAAGATAGAAAAAAAGGCTTATTCTTATACAACATATTATACAGACTACAATGAAGCCAGCAATGCTGGATCCTCTCACACCTCCTCTGTGTATCTCCACAATGCGATTTCCCCACTATCACTGCAGGAGGCGAGGAGGCCGGGCTCTTTAGGGTTCCAGGCCACACAGTTGACGTCCTGGTTGTGGGCCCTGGGTACGTTGGCAGCCAGGGAGAACACGGGGTGGTCTGGATCAGCCGCCTCATCCTCTTTAAAGACACGTACACCATCGTCGCCACAGGCTGTTGCCAAGGCGCTGGTTAGCCGGCACCTGAGGGTAACAGGTTAATGTATTGGTAAAAATAACCTTAAAGGATCTCCATACAAGTGACACCATCACATGATACGGATTCCACTGGGTTGGCATTGGCAGCAGCAGCCTTAATGCTATTGAGCACATAGTGGTCAGTGAATTCTTACCAAGCAACATCATACACTGTCCGCTCATGGAATCCAGACAGAGTGCAAACACACTTCCAAGACAGCTCACCTGTACAAGCATAGTGAAGCGACGGTGAAAGTTTAGATGAAACACAATTGCCATAAGATTACTTCAGACCAGACACTAAACAGCTTGCAATAGCAGCTCACCCTGCCCCCCTTCCTTCGGGCACTCCTTCCAGATCTTCACTGTGCGGTCATCGCTGCAAGAGGCCAGTCTCTGTCCACTCGGGTCGAAAGACAAGCTCCAGACTGTAGAAGTGTGTCCCTCCAGGGTAGCCTTACACTCCCAGTCATCATCCTCTTCCTTATAGATGCAAATGTTGTTGTCGTAGCTGGCTGATGCCAAAAGCTGAGAAGACACATGAAGATTGCTAGATCATCTATTCAAACAACACTGTTGGGTCCTTGGGTGAAAAAAGATGTGTCTACCCCAAAGATCTTGTATATAATAAGAATCTCCAAAAAACAGTCACCCCAAAGTGGTAAAAAAGGTAGCACACAATTAATTCAATTTCACAACGTCCCAGTTTATTCTGGCCACAATAAGAAGTTCTAGCTAATGTTTCTGCCTAGTGGCTTTCTTCAGAGCATGTTAAATGTAGGAATCAAACAGGTGCCAGTGATAGCCTGTAATGTACCTCACTTGTAGGGTGCCACACGACATGCTTGACATCTTGTGTGTGTGAGTTCACCACAGTTACACACTCGTACTCATCCTCTTCGTCCACTGGAATAGAGAAAAGTTCAATTAGGCCAGTTTCAGCATGCAAGCTGCGGTGACCTGCATGTATTGACATTGTCAATGAGTGACGACCTTGTCACTCCTCACTAGTAGTTCTAGCGACACAGACCTTCCCAAACCCACACACTCTTGTCTCGGCTACAGGTAGCAAGCAGGTTTCCTGACGGGGCCCAAGCTACACATTTCACCTCATTTTCATGACCTTCCAACACTGTCAAACTCTGAAAGAGATACATTTGAACAAATAAAAGCATGATAGGCTTAATGGAATCAATCCACTGAGTTTTGACATTTGGGTTGGCCTGACCTTAAAATCACCGTCTTTCTTTTTCCAGATACATGTAGTTGCATCAAAGCTGGCTGAGGCAAGATAGTTCCCACATGGAGACCAAGCCACCTTTCTTACAGTTCGCTGATGGCTATCCTGCAGGACACTCATGCATTTCCAGGATTCACCTAAAAGTACGAAGAATGACCAGCATAATACGGAATCACCACAGCAGTCTTACATACTTACATCAATTATTCTCAGAAATCATTTGTTTCTTGGTCTCACCTTCTTTTCCCCATATGCGAATTGCCCTATCCCCGCCACATGAGGCCATAAGGGTGCCTGTGGGGTTCCATGCTACATACCAGCAGCGAGAATCGGGATGTGCGTTCACCTTCTCAACGAGAGATAATGCGTCCTTCATATCTAACTGTCACTCGAGCTAACCCAACTTGGCTACAGTATCTGAGTGAACTGCACGACTTGCTATACAAACGTTATGATAATCCACAAAAGACAGATCTACCTTTGTTTGCAAACAAATGTCAAATTGACATTTGCATTTGATAATAATAACTATTTGTTTGGACCGCTTGCTAAATTTGGCAAACTTCCTGTTCATTGCAACTGCTGTAGAAAATGAAGTTATAAGTTGACATTACTGCCCTCTATAGACTGGAAGACTCTGGCTTGCCCGAATCACTGAGATAGACCGTATTGTGTCCATCTATGACTATATCATTCACCATCAATAGGTGGCGGCAGTGATTCACTGCCTATGTATATTGTTAGTACTTTAAGACACAACGAAGAATGGCGTGAACAAGGAAGAACATAATTTACATGAAGCCAGTAAGCTGTCTTTTGTGTTTGTTTATTTGAGTTTGATAACAAGTCATCGGGACATTGACGTGGTGATACCTTACCAACGTTTTTCTAATCTTTGCCTCAATTTTTCGAGTGTTCAGACTTTGTATACGAGAAAGCTGACATTAGCTAGTTTTTGCCCAGACATTGTTAGCTCACTAAGCTAACAACAATACTTTAGGCCTGGAAGCCGTCTGTCTATTGTTCATACGTCATACTTTTCTTGTGATTTTTTTAAATTCAGAAGTCCAAACAGGGAGAACCTGGCTTTAGAATAAGCCATATCCCTCCTGACTTACATTCACTGGTCTGTTTTTTAAGGGAAGATAATTTGTACTGGTACCGTACAGTAGTATCTGCCGGTGATTGCTTTGTCCTTTTTCGGAGTTTCCTCCCAATAACGCTAGGCGTTCAGAATAATATTGTGGGAGACCGTAACAGCAGACGATCTTGGATCACAATGTATGCACCACCGGGCTCTACTGTCCCTGGAGGAAACCGAAGAAGGAGAGGGGGCAGTTCTCTGCCTAAGCAGCCAGAGCGAAGTTTGGCATCTGCGCTCCCCGGAGCGCTTTCTATTACAGCACTGTGCACGGCCTTAGCGGAGCCAGCGTGGCTGCGTGTCCATGGTGGCACATGTCCAAGACTAGAGCTTGGAGTGTCGGACGTCCTTGGGTACATTGACCCCAAGCTCCTGGATGGTACGATATAGTCCTCTATAGGATCAGCAATACATATCATGTTTTCCCCCTCACGTAATGTTTTGTGGTGTTGTGTCTTTATCCTGTAGATTATTGTGTGAACCCCCAGACTATCTTGCTGCTGAGGGTGATCGCTGCCTTCTGCTTCTTGGGCATCCTGTGCAGTCTGACTGCATTCCTCTTAGATGTGTTTGGACCCAAGCACCCTGCTCTGAAGATCACACGCAGATATGCATTTGCCCACATTCTGACAGGTGTGGTAAATCATGCCTCAGTTATATTGGCATACATCACAGATGTTGAAATTGGAAACCCCATACATTGAACAGAAACCGTAATTCAACTATAACTCTCTTATTTTGTCCTCAGTGCTGCAGTGTGCCACAGTGATAGGCTTCTGCTACTGGGCCTCGGAGCTGATATTGTCACTACAACAGCAACACAAGAAGTATCACGGCTCTCTCATCTACGTCACATTCGCAATCAGCTTCTATCTGGTGGCGGGCGCTGGAGGAGCCTCTATTCTCGCCACTGCTGCCAATTTGCTGCGTCACTACCCCACAGAAGAAGAGGAGCAGGCTTTAGAACTGCTCTCGGAGATGGAGGAGAGCAGTGAAACGTATCCCGCCGATTATGACATTGCAAATCAGTTTCAGCCTCCGCCTGCCTACACGCCCTAACATTGCCACCAGATCCACTTTGTTTTCCTCCTTTTAACACATGCTTCTCAATGAGCACTGCTATTGGCTGCATCAACAATGCGTACACAAAATGATGTGTGATTCCAGTAAATCTTTTTCCAGTTGGATTTATTCAGAAAAATACCCTCCTTTCCATAATGAATACAGTGGGTGCACACATTACTTGATTGATGGTGCTTGGGTGCATGAATAACTTAAGTTTGTGGTTGCAAAAAGCACATTTTTGCTTTGACCACTGAAGCGTTTAGTGATTTGCATGTAAATGGCTCTTGGGACTTGGTCCTAACATGTACAGCAAAATAAACATCCAGTGTTTCAGCATGGCTCATTGCTAGTAATTGATGGTATGGTGTTGAAATCACAGCCACCTTGGGGCCGGTGTCGACAGTCATCAGCTGTATTACTCCAGACTGGACATGGATGAAAAATAATTTATCAGAATTTGGATTAAAAAATTATATATATTTATACCTGCTCCCGTGCGCATTTCATTTTGCTGAAATGACAATTAAGTAGAAATACACTGACTCCTCCCCCCACACCCCCATTTCTATATCAGACATACCTTTATTTATTAACTGGTTGTCCCTAGTGCTTTATGTTCTATTTTCTTCTTGTCTTTGAAGATGTGAACGTTTATGCTGTTTTCTAGTTTTTATTAAAAAATTCCTGTTTTTGCAATCATTTTGAGTGCCATGAGCATGGTACTTTAATAATTAAAAAAAGAAATGTAAGTTTCATAAACATGGGAACCATTCTATATATAAAACCTTAAAGCACACATCTGTCTGTTTAGTTAAATGTTTTGTTGACTACCAAATGTGAGATATTTTTGATTAATTATTTCTGGCCCACCGGTCTAAATGTAAGCCTTGGTCAGTATCTTACAGCTCGTTAGTTACCAGCCAAGTCTTAGTGTCAACTGATTTTTCTGTTGATTCTACAGTAGCTGGTGATATTCCTGTCACCCTTTCTGCTTTTAGTTGTATATTGTTGCTATATTTTCTTCTGTATGTAAAGATGTTATGTAAAATATTGTTGACTGTTTCAAAATAACAGTAGCCATATTAAAACAAAATGCTCAAGTTTTCCCCTCATTTGTCATTTTTGGGTCTACTGTGAGTCGGGAATTTTACATACATTTCAAAACGATGGACCCAATTTGTAATCGCTATATCTTTGCATCCACAAACTGCCCACGAATGAAACTCTTACCACTTGAATGAGATGGGTATATAGAGTTTACTATATAACACTTTAGAACTCATTAAATTGTAACTTGCAGTATGGAATTGTAAAATGTTGCCATCCTGAAATATAGAGCTTTAAAATTGGAGTGATAGTTTTTAAACACCCTTTATATATGCTATTAGGTTGTTAACATGTAATTCGTCACATTCACTCTTGTGCTGACACTTTTAGCACTGTGGCTGTGTTGTGTTGCAAAGTACATAGGAAAGACAACAGTTGACTGGAACTTCTGTCCAACTAGGATATTTCAAGTTAATAGATTTAAAGGGCATTTGTCTGTACAAGGGTATCATTTGCTTCTACTGAACCCTTCAGATATTCAATTACATGTTTTAATATGGTGTAGAATGCCATGGCAGGATTACAATTGTCAAACCATGCCTGATTTCTTCAATTTATCAAAAAGAGCATTTGTAAAACCAAGTTATAAATGGGCCCACAGTAGTGAGCTAAACGTTTGGACTACACCAAGCTGAGCATTGGTGTAGCATTGGTGGTCAACAGCTTTACCACTAATTAGATACAAATACAGGGGGTATTAACAGGGGAAGTGATAAAGTAAGGAATCTGTCAGTCTAGCTAAAGAAGTAGCCACCCTTCCCTTCTCAGAAAATTGGGCTTATGAGCTGACGTCATTTGCCCACAAGTACTCTTTGTCGTCAGCCAGCCTGCTTTGTACACCAGGGGGACTATGGCAACTGGGGAAATACCAATGTTGCCATGGTAAGTGGGAAACACCAGCACAGATATACAGTAAAGACTAGTTGTGATAACCAGCAGGCTGTCAGTCTCTAGATGTATCTGCGCATCACATCCTCATTCTCAGGTATTCTCTGGATGTGGATGGTGGGACGGCACAGACGTCAATGAAGCAGTATAGTGAGTATAATGCCTTCTTGCAGAGTGGGAATACCAGTCAATCCTGTATCATCATAATGGGGTATAACTGACACCTCTCTCTTCAGCACCATGTACCATCTGAGCCGCAATGGTGCACGCTTTCAAATGTTTGCCCCAAACCAACAGCAGATGAACGTGATAGACCACGTGAAAAAGACACCTGCCTCAGGAGAGAACCGGTATTCTTCTTGGCACATATTCAGATATACTTTACGATGGTTTCATTTGTTACTTGTTGTTTCGGTGGCTTGATTATTTTTGGTCAATACATAGGAGCATGATTGTCGAGTCAGCTCGTTTCAGTCATGGACAGGGAATGATGCAAATGCAAGACCTGTCAAAGCTGGACGTCAACAGCTTTCATGCTGTAATATTTCCTGGAGGACATGGTATCACCAAGAACCTGTGAGGAATAGTGAGGCATCTCATGTAGACACTAGAGGTAGTAAAAGGAAATCCACACAATGGATGTAGAACAATGTTGAACATGATACAGTCAATATACTATGCACATTTCTAGTATGGATTCCTCTGCCTCTCTCAGATCCTCATTTGTGAAGGATGGGAAAGATTGCAAACTACAAAATGATGTGGAGAAGATTCTGAAGGACTTCCACCGTTCACGTAAGCCGATTGGGTATGTATGGCGTATATAATACATCCTTTTGAATAGTTATTATTCGTACTACTATTACAGTTAGGTTTACTTTTGAGATAGAAGTATGTCATTGTGGCAGCAAAAATAGCACTGCAGTTTGAATCAGATTCACAAAGTGGCTAAATTATAGTCTGGTTTGTATTTTTATTAAGTTTTTAAATCTTGTAAATCTAACTCCACCCAGAACATTTGTGGATATTCTAGTATTCTGTTTTTAATAATTTTTATTACATTAAAACATATATCATGTCTGCGGACGGGTTTGGAAGGTTTCATTAGACACCTGGAATAGCCTTAAACGTTAACAGTATTACCTTAAAAAAAAAAGGGTTAATCAGATCAAAGGTAAATCCTGAACAAGAATTTGTGTCATCCTCACTTAGACTGACATGGGATTCTCCCCAGCTATTTTAAACTAATCAAAGAAAGCCAGCTCTGCCTGTGTAACTGCATTGCAGCACCCAATCCATTGCAAACAGGAATGCTCTTTAGGCCTCTTTAGCCCAAATCAGCAAATTTAGTCTCAAATTAAGCTTTTAAAAATATAAATAACGACTTGAACACAAACTGGCTGGGTAAGTGCATGAGTGGAGTATAGAACCTTCATGTCACCTGTCAGTCTGAGTCTGTACACAAGACGCTGGTGATGACCTCTGCTCCTTCCAGTCTAGCCAGCATGGCTCCTCTGCTGGCATGCCGTGTGCTGCCCAGCATAGAGGTGACCATGGGCCATGAGCAGGACGAGAACAGCCGCTGGTTGTGAAGAGCATGGGAGCTCGCCACACCGTCCGCGAACCTTACATATCCTTGAGCAATCTTGTTTTACTGTAGATGTTGGTTAGCTTGGTTAACTTTTCATTGTTCCTCTGCGTTGCTTTTATGCAAAAACTGTCTGCTTTTGCCTTGACTTGCTTTATCACGAAGTCTATGTGGACGAGAAGAACAAAGTGATCAGCACTCCTACATGTATGTGGGAGACAGAGTTCCATTTCCATTATATTTTTGATGGCATTGGCTATATGGTCAAGCATGTCATGCGTATGTCAACCAAATGAGCTGATCCTGGATGAGGAATATAGAAGCAATAGAAAGGTTCAGACTGACTAAAGTTATAAGAAAATTAATAAAGATTTCAATTAAAGAGCAAATGGACTGTCATAGTGAAATTCCTCTGAGTGTTGGTACTATGGTTTAACATGTTGTCTTCTAGGCAAATAAAATGTGTAAACAAAACCATAAAATTAATATTGTAATTTGAGTTTTACTTAATACATATTGTACTTACTTATATACAGTATAGTAGTAATATAATATACCTCTCCGGGAACCATCACCTTATCGTGGTGGAGAGGTTTGGGTGCCCCCATGAACCTGAGGGCTGTGTTGT
>JAODTR010006635.1:0-10691 GCA_025399935.1 Amblyopsis rosae | reverse complement strand
CCCCCCCCCCCCCCCCCCCCCCCCCCCCCCCCCCCCCCCCCCCCCCCCCCCCCCCCCCCCCCCCCCCCCCCGCCCAGAAAAGTGGAGTGTATTACACTTTGAGAGAGACTGACTTGGAGAGAGACTGAGGGGCACAGGGCGGACATTCATTCCCACCTGGGCCTCTATCACCCTTCCCCCACACACACTCCCAATCCATTTACACAGTGGAGGAGGTTAATTGCTTGAAACACCAGTGGTGTTATTCCAACTGATTCTATAAGCATCCCGTTTGATATTAAACAGATGCTATTACTGTGGAAATAAGTGTGTGCCAAAGGATATTTTGCGCACAGATTAGACGCGCCTTAAAAAGAGATTTTGAACTTTTCGATGAATATCGTTTTTTTGGGGGTTTGTTTAATAGTATATTATGTTTAAGACTGCTAACCTATACCATTAATACTGAAGTGGATGTGCACGTAAACAGACTGTATTTCACAATGGCTTTAAAGTGGATAAATCATTTTACATTGAAACTGTCTTTACTTTTAGCTGTCTTCACCTACGAGTGATAGGCCCATGTGTTTGGCCTCTGCTAAACTAAGCTATAGCTCTAGCTGTATTAATCCCCTGCGACCACACACTGTACCCGCGTGCTTACACTGTGGAGTTTGAGGTGGCTACAGGCTGCTACAGGCCATTAGCATCATAGCTGTGGTTGATTGACTCCTGCAGCTGTGGGTCAGTAAGGCTAATTTTGTGCTAACAGGAGCCAAATGTGGACACATAAAGGCGAGGGTGAAAGAAAGAAACTTAGAGAGACCAGGAGTAGACACAATAAACACATTTAAATATATTTCTCTCATACATATTTGTGTATATATGTATAAGTGTCTTTGTGTGTGTTTGGGTGGGGAATTTCATATAGCGCGCGCTCAAACACATTAGTCCTAAGTGGCGTCTGAGAGGCTAGCATTGTCAAACAAATTACACAAGAGGAGCGGTACCTCAAAACTCTCAAATGCATTACAGTGATTGAGCTGGAGAGGCGGACTGTGGCATTCTTTAAACACATACTGCCTTCGGGTGGGGGTAAGAGGTTGCATATTCACACATTATGAATAAGCCAGATTGGGGCTGTGCGGCGAAATGCATTATGGAGTCTGGAGAGGCAGTGACATTTCCAAACACATTATGCCTGAGCAAGGGATGGCATGCTTTAAACGCCAGTGTTGACGGAGAGCGGAGCGGGAGAGTGGGTCACACGAGTTTCTGTTTTATTTTGCTGAGGTGTGTGCGCATTGTCCGCCCAGTGAGTGTTGACTGAGTGTTGACATCAGCTCGCCTTGGGTACACAAACAGTGGGAATTCTGCCCCGAGTGATCTATCTCACTTGATGCACGCTCAAGAGATTGTCCGCACGCGCACGCATGCACGCACGCACGCATGCACGCACACACACACACACTCACTCACTCACACTATTCATTTGTCCAATACTCGGGGGCAGGGACACAACAAAGCCGGCACAGAGTGTTTCTCTGAACGTCTTAATATCATCAGCATGTACAACAGTCTTGCCCCCACAACTGTTCCCCACAACCCTACAGATAAATGCGGTCATGAAAGATTAAGCAACACGTCCCCCTCCCTGCATTATTTTGGCAGTGCTTCTACCCCAATTAACCTTACAAGCTGGTCTCCCTCTACACCGCGCCAGTTCAGAAGCGGCAGGTTTTTCCAGGGCCGTTTGTCTTCACTTGGCAACAACGCACCTCGGACACGAAGAACAAGTGAACCCCCCCCTCCAAACAAAGCAAAACAAACAAAAAACGAAATAAAAAAACAACTTGCTCTCGTCTACTCTGTCGTCGTGGCAGCACTTGGGAACATTTTCAATTAGCCAGGTTGACTTTGCATGGCTAATTAAGCCCTCATCCTTGACGAGCCATCTGACTTCTCCTGCAAGCCTCTTAACCGGGGGTTTACAGCCTTGCACGGGTCCCCCGTCCAGACAGGATTGTTGTCCAGCTGGAATGGGATTAGCAGCGCGCCAGGAGCCCTAAGGCCCACAGCCCCCGCTGGCATTGTTTGGGGCCTAAAGTGTGGGTGTGGAAGGGGTGAAGTGGGCAGGAAGGATTGAAGTTACCCCCTCCTCCACAGGGAAGGGGGAATTTGGCCTGCTAACCACCAACCAGCTTCGACTGCTTACCCATCACCCCTGTGGCCCTATGTCAGCAGTGGTAGAAACCCATCCCAGACATTGAAACTGTGGGCAAGCATTACTGCAATCAAGATGTTTATTTCTCCTTGTTTCTCAAAGACCATGCTGTTTAAATGAGCCTGTAAACCCACCAGTCCTACAGGCGGGATTAACTACTGGAAGTAATCGACCAATTAAAACTCATAGGGTGTGGTCAGTGTTAAAGGTGCAAGGTACTGTACTGTAAGTAAATGTCAGAAACACATTTATTTTTATTTTATATCTAATACAGTATGTTTATACATCATATTTTTTATTTATTTAATATATTTATGAAAATGAAACCTCTAGGAATGTATTTTATTAGGCTAGAAACTGTATAGACATGTCATCTTTTTGCGCCAAAGTGCTGTAATCCTTTACGTTACACATCTCATTAGTTGATACAGTAGGATGTCAGAAAAGGCTAATTACAGGATGATAACAGAGTTTAAACAAACCTGTGGCATGCAGGTGTTGGCAGACATGCCCTGCACTATCTAGTCAACAATAGATAGATGAGATTACAAACTGTTAGTCAGGATTAAAACGGAGCATTCATTGGCAGGGTGTTTTCTAGCATCATTTTTGGACCACATATTTGCCCTGACGATTGTTGTTTTAAAGTAATCCCGAATACAGAACACAAAGACATGTTAATCACAAATGGCTTAGCCGTGGAGGTTAAACTTGACAGGCTTGCAAATTCCGGTGACAAAAGCGTACCGAGAGTGATTCTATTTAAAATCTCTGCCCTTTTCAAAGGAATATATGTGTTGCTAGCAGAATTACCTATTGGACTACTGTACATTTTGATGATCACTGTGTTGCTGTCAAATCTGTTGCAATCACAACTCTCCAATAAACATGGAAAAGGTAATATCTTGGAACAAACTGTATTTGTGAGGTAACACTGCAGCCACATCCCTTCTCCCATGGTGCACCTGTGCCAGTGAGTCAGACAGCGTTGAGCCAATACCAGGCTGTCTTTCATCACAGTGTGACAGAAGCGCACGAGATTAGAGGCGAATCCACCAAATACAAGCACGCTGAGCCGCGGGATAATCCCGAGGCCAAACATCAGAGGGAAATAGGGCGGGCACTGCCTCCACTATCACCCAGAGAGAACCCTCCCAGAAGAATAACAGGGGCAGCAAACGCCCCTGTTATTCTTCTGGGCAGGTTATTGTGGGACCGCGACAACACAGGAAAAAACTGGATGTGTCGCGAGTTTCTATGCTTTAGGTTAAAAAGACAAACCACTGCGCCATTGTCGGCGAAACTATATTTGTTCATGTTTTCATCATAAAGGCCCTTTTGTCCCGGTTAGAAGCTGACAAGTTACTGTGCAGAAAGATCCCCTTTAAGCAGCGTTATCAAGAGGACGATAGGATACGTGCATTGAAATGTCCTGAATAGGATGCAAGCCTGCGAGCAGATCTGAAGAACAAGTCTTGTTCAGGCTGAACAATGCCTGTGTGAGTACGCACCTGGGCCGATTCATGGCCCAGGTGATTGATGTGGTGTTCTGCGTCATCGGTGTCCCAGTTGCTATTTCACAGCCCAGCACAAGGGCTTCAGAGGCAGCACCATTTACGGCCCCAAACTATGTGGTCTACTTTTGTTTTACAGTATGTGCTGTATGTGTGTGCATGTATTCTCTTCTTCAGTGTTATTGTATTGCCTATTGCTACTACAACACACACACACACACACACACACTGCACAGCAATATGCCACTCAAAACCAAATATCCCCTTCATATTATATATTAGGGACTCGCTGCCAATGCGTGCTTGTCAGCTCCTCCTATTGAAATGCCAGAAGGACCAAGTGCAGCGGGAACACATCTGTGTGTGTGTGTGTGTGGCAGCTTGACGAGCCCAGTTCTCACCAGCAGGACCAGAGGCTGTTTTCAAAGTGCACGCCTTGCGTCAGCTCTCTGAGAACGTCAGCGCTGACGGCCCAGAGAATGGGAGCCACCGGCTGAAAGGGAGCGAGGCGCTCCGTCCGCCAGGGACCCCCCACTGGGGTGGGGGAGTCGGTGGGGGCGCCATCCGCTTGACTGCCATGTTGACTTTTCCAACAAGCCCCCACTATCCCCATTCCATCATCCACACACACACACACACACACACGCACGCACGCACACACACACACACACACACACACACTCCACTATTACAGTCTGTGAATGGGCTGTACGTATTTTCTGGATGCATGCTGATAACAGAATAGCCCCCCCTCCGCCCCTCCCCTCCCTTTGTAACATTTCCAGTCCAAACAAACTGCCCAAACTGGGCAAGCGATGCATGTCACAATTTGGACAGAACACGAAGCAGGAATAGTTTTAGTATGTGTGTATCCGTAGCCGCTGTGTGTGTGTGTTGTTGTTTTGTTTTGTTTTTTGGTCGGGAAAAAATAGGATCCCATTTGTTACTTTCCACAAAAAGTGCTGTTCCACATTTGCTTGTGGTACATTGGATGTGTTTATCTGGTTCCCTGAGAGCCAGATGCCGGTCTGTTTGAATCCGAATCATTGAGAGATCTTCCCAGGCTGCAGATGGACGGCTGAGTAGAGCACACAAACGACATGCCGACTTATTTATTTTAACAAGCCCTTCCAGTTCAGTCATTGTCAATTATTGTCAGATCAGATCCACACACACAAACACGCTTTTTCTCTTTTCCTCTCTCTGTATTTCGCTCTCTCTCTCTCTCTCTCTCTCTCTCTCTCTCTCTCTCTGTCTCTATGTCTGGTCCACAGAAGAGACTCCAATGGTCAGCATGTATGTTAGTGCCTATGATCTTATGGAGAGATTCTTTACAGACATTTATTATATGACCGTAGAGAGTAATGGCGTGTTTCATTTGGCATAATGAAACCTAATCGCACTGTGGACACTGTTTTGAATCCTGTCTGTCCAGTGGGTTTAATAGTCCCCCCGTGTTTAGAATGGTTCCCATTCTGTCGACTCATGGGGCAGTCGTTTGAGAGAAGGAAATCCTTTCCTATCATTGGGAATACAATTTTGGGAAAGGCTTAAGATTGATAGCTTGTTGTTCCCTGTGGAAAAACAACCCTTCTTAAAGGCACTGAAGACTTCTATGAAACATTTGGGGCAGCAGTCCTTGGTGACAGTTACATTTATCACAATAAATGCTGTCTGCCTTACAAACAATCATGTTTAAAATGGTTAAATTTCTGCCCTGCAATTGCGGCCTGTACGTTAAAAGCAAAATATAATTTCCGAACAGGCTAGTGTGAAAGGTAATTGGTCACCTAGGATGTTTTAATGGAGCCACTCTGATAAAGTAATTTAGTGGTGCTGCTTTGCATTTCATCACTTATGTCTACCAATTACACCTGATTTACAGGGTGAACCTGAAGCATCAATTTGTGAGTGTGTGATTGCCCTAGAGGGGAGGGGGGGGGAGAGGGAGAGAGAGACATGGCAGGATATAGCATTCATTAGCAAGGATGTCCTTCAATTATCTCTCCCTAAAACCAAGTGAGTCATCTCAGGCTACCACCTAGCATGGATTTGACAAGGGGGTTTGCGTAGACACGCCCAATAATGTCTATACATACAATACAATGCAACAGTGTTGAGAATATGTGTAGGTTGAGTGTGTAAAGCAGGCACAGTCTACTCATTGCAAAAAAGCCTGTGAGATTGTCCTGGGTTATTGTGCAGAGCTTAATGCCTTGCTACAGGTGGGACTCATTGCTCACTGTGGCGGCCCGTGACATGTCTTTGTTTACACAGATGTTTTGTATTCACCCAGGGGCCTATATGATACGCCGTAAAGCTAGCTGACTGTGAGGACCCGTGTCTGCGTAGTAACCTGCAAGAGTGCATGTCACCTTGGTGTCTTGGTGACATGGCATGGGTCTTGTAAAAAGCCACAACCACACAAACAGCACTTCACAAGCTCAGACACTACTGACCCAGGGGTGCAAGGGTTGTCTGGGGTTCTCTAAGGTTGTGTTATGGGGCTTGATATATTTGAACTGATAATATTGTACTAAAGGCTGGGCCAATAAATAAGAAAAGATCATTATGGTTGTACAAATGAAGACCTGATCTCTATATCCATCAATTGGAGTCTTTTATCTTTTAAGAGAGGTGATGAAGTTGTGTGCTGCCATTGCAGAAGAATAATTAACCAGCAGCTTATCTGCAACACATTCTCTTTACTTGATAAAACACAGCAATGTTTTCTCTTAAAGTCTGAGTGTTGCCCTTTTCACACAGCTGCTGCAAATCAACTTGACACAATATTTGGTCCCCCGAATGCCACAAATCATCTACTGCATTAGCCTATGAGGACATATTCAGCAACGGTTGAAGAAAAACGTGCTTTGAGATTGCTTTAAGTATAAAAAGCCCGTCATAAACTTTTAAAGGCTAGATAACATTTTTGTTACATAACCCAGACCCTATTAAAATGTTTTTCATTATTTATAATTCCACAGAGCATGTGTGTTTGTCAGACACAAAGTAAAACAAAAACAACACACAAAAAAAAACACTGCTAACTACAACATGCTGTATACAAAAACAAAAAAACACTGCTAACTATAACATGCTGTATTAACTTTTGCATGGGCATATAAAACACATTTTTATGGAAAGCATGAATAATAACTTAATTTAATAATTTAATAAGAAATTGTGATTTTCTTTTTACTACTTGGCAATTTTTGTGCTCAAATAATGTTTTAAGATATATAGTAAGCAAATTGTGACATTTTAAATCAATATAATTCAGTCACATGGGATTTGAAGTTGAGTTAAAAAAATGTCTGGCTCTCTGTCTTTCTATCGCTCCTTATTTTAACACACATATAGTATTCTTGGAAGCCAATGTGAGCCATATTAAACCCGACTCCTCGGCTGGGCAGTAATTTGAGCGCCGGTGGTTAGCTTTATATGTTTCACAAGCGTGTAAATATTTAATAGAAGCGCGGGATAGAGTGCTGTGTCACTGCAGTGCACTGCAGCCAGCCACAGACATAGGCACAGAGAGGCACTAAGAGAGATGCATTCTCCCCATGACAGGAGACATTTATGACGGAGGCCGGAGGATTCATAGACTGGACTTATACTTAACCATGTTTCTCAGAGCTGCCTTAGTTGTGTTCAGGCGTCTTTGGATCGTGTGACAGATGTGGATACACAGTTTATGGTTTAAAGTTAGTGTTGATGTTGATATTCAATGTTTGTAACATTTTTGTGACACAGCATTCCTGTGTGTTTGTGCGTGCATGCGTGCATTTGTTGTCAAGCATGTGTGTTTGATGTCTTGTTGCCACATGTATTGATATTTGGTCGGCGGGGGTTTCAGAACCGTCATTTTCCCACCATGTTTTCAGAACCCACAAGTCCCGCACACAGTTTCTGCCGTAGATTCCTAATCAGTTTATGAGCCGCATGTTTGTTTGGGGCTAAAACAAATCAAAGACGGATTACCAAACACTCCTGTGCGCATCATAGCAGTGTCAAACTGTGTCTTTTACGTCAGTTGCAGAATGTGGGGTCTTAGAATGATGCTTTCTACTATCATAAACCCCCATTTTGTAAATCCCACCAACTCGTTTTGGTAACATTTAAATTTCAGCAAACCAAACTGAGAAGTTAATGCCCTTTGAGATACATCTGAGTTCCTATTCACCTTGTCTTGGGGTCGGTGGGAGTTTTCTGCACTCAAAGCTCCCTCATTGGGTAAGATAGAGGGGAATAATAAACTGCCTCGTTGCCGTTCCAACCCCCGATTTAAGCCTCAGCACCCCCATCGACAAATCCCCATTTACAAACAGGGTGTTTTTCATTTACATATATGATTATAAAGAACCCTTTAGGTCAAGGATTAAGAACTACCCTTCTTCAATTCAGAGCTTCCATCAGACCTTTTCTGCATCGGTGAGGCTAAATGAGGAGATGGCAAAAGCCTTTATGTAAAGTTTTTATTTCAGGGGTTTAAGCCGCATTTTCAGCCCATTTGATATAATATTATCTCATGTATATTATAATTCTTATAGGAATATTATCAGATCAGTCAGATACGTTGTATATCTTTTTTATTTGCTTATTACACATGTATCTATAACATGACATTGCAACTTCCCTGTTGAGGTTTTTATAGTGCCAGCCAGAATAAGTTCACGACCTTCACATACAACGTCATTTTTGAGTCAAAGCAGGAAACAATCAGGGTTTATGAATCAGTGTTACAATTCAGGAAAACTTCCGCACTTCCTGTAAATGGTTCATAATTTGCGATGTACCTTCGTTAGCACGCGAGGAAGAAGGCACACATCTGTGGGAGCGAACGTCGACAGGAGACCTCTGGCTCCGGAAGATGAATGGTAACGTATAAACGATGAATAAATAGAACAACAGCCTCCCTCCAATCCTCCGTTCCTCCCCGAGAACAGATGTTCCAGCATTCTTTCTTTACTTCTACAGTATGATGCAATGTGGTTACACTTTGGTTTATTTATTTGTTCGTTCATTCCCGTACTTGCTCTGAGTGGATGGGGAAACTCGACATGTGCTTGTATGAGCGTGCGTGCGTGCGTCAGTGCGCGCATGCTCGTTTGGTGGAGAGCCTCACTCAAAGAAATGACCCCAGGGTCGTCAGGCACCACAATTGTGTGACCCCTTTGTAAAACAAGTGGGTGGCCTTTGACCTTTTGAGAAGTAATGAAATGGAGGGAAACTTCCTATTTCCCCTTGTGAGGTTGGGCAGCCGTTCTGGTGCAGCACGAGCATTTGTAATGAGCTCGCAAATGGGTTCTTAATTATAACCCTGTATGAAAAGTGGGATTTGACCCTTGATTTGGAGGTCTTCTGTGCTGATATTGTATATTTAAAGGTCTAGACTGACTCACACAGAAAGATAATGTTAACAATGTAATAAGTGAATTTCATTAATTGCATAAATACAAAAAATTTCCCCTTTCCTAGATTTTCAGTTTTTACCATGACCTGTTATGCAACAAAGGTAATGTTTCTGTTTCACAACTGAAACCATGCGATGAAATGTGACGAAACTTTTCTTGGGCACGGGTAATATCAGCCCATATACGGTCATCCTTTTATATGAGCATAGCATCAGCAGTGGAAGTTCAGATGTTTAATATCGTTCATATTATTTTACCAATGCAGGAGTTTAGAATGTGCACCTTGTGGGGCCAATAGAGTAGTCACATTGCAAGTCACACACAAATCGCAATAGAGTCATGCCAATGACGAATATTTTAACCTTATCTAGTATTATTATTTCTAATTTCCACTGAATGACTCGCATAAAGTAATAAAATTAAAATCTGGCCAGTATTAACAGGTTAACCATACTGTAATGAAAATGGGCAAGAATTGCAGTAGAATGACTATACACTGATTTGTATCAAGTGCGAAAGTGTTCAGTCTTTCAGACAATTTTATATCCTGTTCTAACAAACATGACGTAGGAAATACATCTTTTCCTAATTCTATTCCAAATAAATGGCCTTGGGTGACACTGGTCACATTAGAAGCAAGTAATATTTCTCCGTCAACAGAGAACACCACTCCTACTGTAGCTACTGATTAAACGCGTCTATCCTTCCTCTGTTCGCTCCTAAACATCTTCCACCCTGTTCCCGCCACACTTCCCTCACTCGAACAGAAAAACGGGTTTATCTGCTGAGTAAGTGGGCGTATGGCGTGACCTTATGCAACGCTGGGCGGGAGGAACAGGAATTGAGTGGGAAGCGTGCTTCCTGTAGCGTGAGGGCCCTAACGGCCATTCACACCTTGAACCTGACATGACATTTGTTGATGCTCTGCGCCAGGCATGCCACTGGCCTTGGACAAGATGGAGGGTCAGTTGGGGATAGGAAGAGGCTAGCGCTTAGCCTCTTGGCTCCGGAAAAGGGTAAGGAGCACTTTTGTGGGAGGGGCAGAGGTGATGTCAAATCTGTTGTTCTTTGTTGGTGCGGGGACGTCACTTTAGCACATGCTGTACAGCATTAGCAGAGCTTTCCATAGCGCTGCCTGCCTGGGTGGGGTGGGGTCCACTGTCATATTGCTAGCATTGACACCTCCCCATACGCCCGCGCGTTGCACAGACACACACAGAGGCCCATCAAATGCCTGCGCTTTCCTGCGCCGCATGCCCACTGGCAGGGTTTCTCAAGGCCTCCTCTATTTTTACCGGCAGACTGCTGAAAGCCCCTGGAAGCTGCTTGTCAGTGGGCCATCCTATTCTGCCGCCAGCGGCGTGTCACCGTTTATTAAGTCGTCATTACTCAGCGCAACCCCATATACCCTTCACACCCCCTCCCCCCTCCCCCACCCCCACCCAGATCCCCCTCCCCCCAGTTGTGCCTAGGGAGGCGGGGGGGGGTTGCCGTCGCAAATTGATGGGCGAGGTTAGGTTGCGCTGTTGCTGCCCCCCCCTCCCCCCCCATTCCCCA